>CANYBF011679603.1:0-31226 GCA_948192965.1 Dalechampia spathulata | reverse complement strand
ATGTTTGTTTCTTTCAAAATTATTGTAAATTTGTTTCTTTCAAAATTATTGTAAATATGTTAGTGTTTTAATTATTAATGATATATTATGTTCAAATTTTAGCCCCCCCTTGGTTGATTTTCTGGCTCCGCCTCTGCATATACATAAATAAAGTAAATAGGTCAATTTCAATAAATTATGCATAATGCTTATATTCTTTTTGCAACATTACAAAAATAAGTTTGTTTCTTCTTTGAAAAGTTCTTGAAGTATGAGTATGCATAAGCATCTAACATAAATATGTACCATTTTATGAAAAGGTGATGACAAACTATATTGAACTTGTAAAAAAGTTGCACATATTAGTAAAAAAATAAATAATTTAATATTGGCTACTATTGTTTGTAATAGTAAGATAGAATTATTTTAGAGTTTTACATTGTTAGTATCTAAGCTTATTTATTATATTTGTAAGCATTTAATCTTGTTAAGATTAAGGTAAACAAATATGTGATTTAGTTATTAGTGATTTTGAGATCATACATGTTTTTATTATTCATATATATTTTTATTTAAAATTATTAATCTACATTTGCATTTTTTTATGCTGCATTTATTAGGTCTTATTCCATATTTATATTCAAATCTATTAGTTTTCAAGGTGAAATCTGTTGATCACTTAGAATTGTTAAATTACTACAACTTATGCAAAGTTGTTAATCAATAAATAATGAAATGTATCAGTATTTTTAATATATTATATGAAGGATTTAAACTTTTCAACATAGTAAATGACATGCCAAAAAAAATAATTTAGAGTTCAGAAACATAAATGTGTAATTTTCATTCCAAGTTCAAATTAACTTGAATTACCAATAACTCAACTCAAATCTCCTTTTTTTTTTTTCCTTTTTTGCACAATTTTAGAGCCATTTTTATCGATTATTAGATCCAAAATCAAGAGTTATGATTAAAAATCTCACTTAAGGTTTTATAACATCATTTTTATTAGGTTTGAAGAATTTCACAATCATTCATAATCATCCATAATATATCACTAAATGGAATAGCAATGGAAATGGCGGTGACATCTATATTATAACTAAAACAACTTGGTGTTATTTTTGATTACAAAATAACTGTGAAACATTATTACTATTTTTGTAGTTAAATTGTGACAAAATGTTTATCTTCAAAGTTGTAGCTATTTTATGATGGATTATGTACCATCACCATTTTTATAGTTAATTGCTATAGACCATTCATCTCAAAAGTTATAGCCATTTTATGACAATTTTTGTTCTATCACTACATTTGTAGCTAAATTGCTATGAAATTTATCTCCAATGTTGTAACCGATTTTTATGATGAATTTTATTTTATCGTTATATATGTAGCTAAATTGCTACAAAATTTCATCACCAAATTTCATTTCTATTTTATAACAACTATTTTTTGCAATTTTAATTAAGAATTGAATAAATAATTGAAATCTATAATAATAAATACAATTACTAATATCATATAACTATTCAATAAGTCAAAGTTTGACAACTTTTTCTTTGTAATTTAAATATTTTCATAATTTGATGGCTATAAAATAAGAATTCTATAATTCACAATATTGATTAGTCACATTCCTTGCCCCCAAGTCTATAATATTTTCTAAAATATTCATATTATGGATAATGAATGAAGTATAAAATAACTGAAATAAAGTTAATGAAGCTAATAATATTTAAATAAAGTATAACATCATTTGCATGTTTGAATAACAAAAAAGGATAAATAATAAAATTAAGTAACAAAAAAAGGATAAATAATAAAATCAAGTACAAATCAATGTAATTGTGGTGCATGAGTAATGCCATCAACATCATCGTAATCATATGTTAAAGTTAGAGCAAAATGAATTATAATTGAGATTGGATTAGATATATGAACTATAGTACCAACATCATCAGTTAGAGTAAAATGCTTTATTTGGGAGGTGGATAGCTGAGATCCTTGCATCCTAACTAATAAGTCTTATCAAACTTACTCATGAATACTTAATATTCATGCCTCATTTACAAGATCAATTACATCAATGAAGGAAACAATTATAGCATCTTAAACCTCCTATCTAATCATGTCATTTATATATGGCTAGCTAGAGCTCTTTAGTGATCCACAAACAAATGTGCTAGTCAATACATTACTATAGTATTTATTAACCTATGAAAAAATATCATAGATTCATCGCTTTAAAGCAATACTTATAGTCTTTAGGTAAATACAAGAGTTATCTAAGATGTCATTTGACTGGGTTGCCATCTCCCATAATTGAGTAACATGCTTCTTATAGAATATAAAAATACAATGTCATTAATTTTCACATGTACAGTGAAATGAAGATATCAGTAAAATACTATATACTTACATTAATTTGACATGACCTCTTATTAATAAAGTTGACTCGATCATGGTTTCATGTATATGTGTACAATAAAATCTCATGAGAGGTCAGCTCCTTGGTCTCATTTTGCTCCATCTACAAAGCAAAGACATGAAATAATAAGCAAGAAATATTAATAAAGTGCAAAGGTTTATAGAAAAATAAAAAGAACATTTTATCAAATCTCTTTTATGTCCAAACATCATCTTTAAGCCATAAGTGTATGCAGAAGCACATAGACCATCTACACCACCATATTAATTACTAGAGGCTTTAGTACTCTGTAATTATGTTTGAGGTTATCTCTAATAATACTCTTCAGCAACCTGGTCATTTCAATATAAAAGACATGTTATCATCTTAAAGATTTCAACTTATTTATCATATCTTTGTATCTGTTACATAATAATTATGAGTGTTAAATAAATTATACAAAAGAGTTATGATAACAAATTTCAAATGTGTTTAAGAATTAAATTCATTTAAATGGTTTAGTGTGTTACTACCTTGTTCCTCTAAGCCTAATAAATGATCTCAATAAAAAATTATTATTCATCTTAATAAAATTAGTTAATAATAACATTTTTCATTAGCTAATAATGACATCATTGAAATAATTTATTAAATAACTTATTATCTTGAACTCCTTCCAATATAGTTACTCTATAATTAGGAGTATTATTGCCCATGAGGTGCTCTCTACAACTAACATATGTGTGAAAATCTCCCTCATCTATATAGAGCATCTGAATGATGACTCAAACTTGCAAAAGATATATATCGGATATGAAAAATCAAACACATCATATACATGTTATATAATAGTTAAATTTTAAAGTAATGAAAACTTACATCCCATTCTTAATATAAAACTGAAAATGATGTTAGGTGGCACCAATAGATGGTATAAAATCATGGGATAATTACGAGGTTACTTAAATTATATAATTGGGTTTTTTAAAAACCCGGCTCAATTATGTATACAACATTCTCAATTTTTTTTCAAGAATACCCACTTCTTACTTTCGTGTGAGTTTCTCATTTTCTCCAAATCATGCCCCATTATCTCGTCAGTGTAATCGATGGGGTTTTCCTTCTTTTATCTCCAATATTCTTCACTTTTCTTCACTGTGAACAGTTCATTTTTTATTTTCTTTAAAAGATTACGATGGGAAAAAATGTTGTTAGTTCTAAAATCAAGAAAGCAGATTTTGTAGGAAAAGAATTAGGGGAGAATGTTTGGCTTTTATCTCCTCAAGTTACCAAAAACCCAATTATTAGGAAGAGAGCTTTAGCAAGTGATTTGGTTTATACCGGATCTTCAAAGAAACCCAAAAAATCAGATATTGCAATTGATGAAGTAGGTAAAGGGACTGGACGAGGCTTATGCAAGGTGTGTTCTTTCACTTTTTTATTAATTTTAAATTGATTGAAAGTGTTATTTATTTTGGTTTAAATGATGTTATCACTATTTGTTGTATTCAAATGTTATTTCCTCTTGCATGTTATATTCAAATGTTGTTTGCATTTAGATGTTATTTCATATGTCATGTTATTTTCAAATGATGTTTATTTACATGTCTATTATTAGTATATTGTAGGTATATGAATGGGTTACATGCGGTTTACTATTTATATTAACCCTTGTTTAGTTTATTTTATATGGTTGTTAAATAGCTTATTCAACTCATTTGATATCTTATGGTTTTAGGTATTTTTCTTGTTTTTCACTTTTATTACTGTCATGTTATATTGAATTATTATTGTTGTTTATATTCTGTGTTCTTGGTATATATATAGTATACATGTGGTTTACATATGCTTGACTATATTTTATTTGGTTTAAAATGATGTTATCATTATCTATGTTGGGCACTATTATATTCAAATGATATATTTTTTTGAAATGTTGTTTCCTTTCTCATGTTATATTCAAAATGTCTATTATTGGTATACTATAGGTTTACTAATGGTTTACATGCAGTTTACTATTTATGTTAACCCTTGTTTAGTTTATTTTATATGGTTGTTGAATAGTTTATTCAACTGGTTTGATATCTTAGGGTTTTAGGTAGGTTTTTTCTATTTTCACTTTATTACTGCTATCTTATGTTGAATTAATGTTGTTTACATTTTGTGTTCTTGGTATACATATGATATACATGTGGTTTACTATAAGTATAGATATGATATACTCCTGGTTTACATGTGGTTTACTTTGGCTTTGTTTATATTTTTAGTGAACTTATTTGAGGTTTATTTCTTTTTTATTTGCAGGAATGAGATTTGTTGATTCCATCTAATAGTAATTTTGGTGCGAACATCAATATATGCTTCAATATAGATATTGTTAGTATGTTGAAGAAGCGGTTGACAAATAGTCAATTGTAAATGTTCACGCAAAATTGTTTTGTTCATTTTCTAGACATGCCATCATTTGTAATGTAACATCAGTTAATTCATTGTCTTTTATTACACGAAGTATTTGTTGAAAAACCTGATGAAATTTGGATTAATATGAACAAGTTTAAATTGAAGTTTGGGATAGGTTATTATTTCTGCATTCTTTTCACCTGTATGTTCTTCTTGTTGAATTAGGTTATCAATCTGGTTTCCTGGGGGTATACGTGTGGCATACTAAGAGTATATAACTAACTATACACAGAACATTCAACTATTGATGTATTTGAGCTGTTGGATGATAAATTCTAGATACTTTGATAGCTGATACATAGGGGATATTTTGTAAAATCTTGCTCCTTTTTCTTTATTTTCATGTAGAACCTCCATATAGCATCATTTCTACTTTTAGTGGTAAATAATCTTCCTTTAATTGGTATACAATCTCAAATATTGAATTTGATTCTTCAATTATATTTATTCTTCAATTGCTTGTTACAAATTTCTGAATGAACATTGAGTTGAAATGAGGATGCCTTGAATTTAGAAATTTGTATACTTTATTGAACTAATCCATTGACCATTATATTGAATTAAGATTGGTATTGAATCTTGTATTTTCTTGCTATCTTTTGTTGATGTCTTCATGCATTGCAACAATCTCTTCTGTCTGATATTGCAAGTTTCTTGGATAAATTTTTGGAGGTTTCTTGTTGATTGATTTTGTTCAGTTATTTTTTGATTGAATTTCCTTTGTGTTTTTATGGAAGCTGGGTGTTTTTGATGGAAGTTGGGTGTTTTTGATGGAGGCTGGGTGTTGTGCGTGTGTTTAATAAGGTTTTTTTTTATATTTTTATGTTTTTAAATTATGATAGGTAGTTCTATTTGATAAGAAAGTTTTTTGATTTAGAAAATCTCATGAGATTCTCTTTTGATGTTTTCTAATTTATCATGATAAATTAATATTATAAAAGTTGGTATTTTTGCAAGAAAAAAATACAGTTGGCAAACTTAAAAAAAACACTAGCCTAAGCGATAATTTCAAAAATTTCCCTAAAATCATATGCTCTAGTAAGAGTTAATGAAGCAGATACATGTGTAAATGTAGATATAGATACAGATGTTGTTATAACTGGAGTTGTATGGAGATCTACATTTATAACTAGAGGTGTAGCTATATAGATATTTGCAACTATAATTGGAGGTGTAGATATGCCAAGATGTGCAATTGCATGTGAAACAATGTCTAATATAGTTCATAAAATAACATTTATATGTGGAATAATTGATAATGCAAATATATGTGTAGCAGTTGTCTATGATGTTGATGTTTATGATGAAGGTAGATGCATCATGCATACTTGAGTAAGTTGATCTCATTTACATAGAAGTAAGAGGATGATGTCGACCTCCTCATCCTTCATGTATAAATTTTCTAGTCATATTTTAATAACAGTTATAAATAAACATAATCACCATTAATATATCAATCATATGATAGAAGTAATACAAGAAATAAATGATAAATAATAATCTCATATCTTCCTCTCAAAGTAAATTATAAATTATTATAATTATGATTTCATGATTATCGTGAAAATATTCTTAGAAAGCATTGGTATTTGTAAATTTTTGCTTTGTAATGTCCATATGAGTTTTTAGTTTAACCTTACAAACTACAAACCAATGAACCTTATCTTTGCTCAAGCTTGGATATGACATGTATTATACTTGCATTACTTATATTGTAAGTATGAAAGACTCATAGTTATTAAATTATCTTCAAAAGTTGACATTAATGAGCTTATATTTATAATGAATCTTTATACCAATGTTTGATGTTTGATCAAACCAATGACATTTGAAGAGGATAGTATGCTTGTTGACCCTGACTTTTCACCCATACACTATAACTTTAGGTTTTCTTTGATTTGGCTTGGTACAGATCCCCAATGTCAACCTTGATTTACATACATGCCTTTTAGCCTCCCTTGAGTGCTCTGGACATGCAGAGCATATTACATTTTACTTATGGAAGACAGAGCACATAACAGGCATCTCATGATATGCACAGCATATAGTGCTACATGTTGCACATGATTAATGGACATACGCATGGTGCACGACCTTTTCCCATGAAAATCTAATATGCTCCATATGTCACCATGCATTTATGCCTCAAATGATGCTTGTTTGACATATGATACACATCCTAATGCACTCATATTGGGTGGTACACATAGATCATTTTTGTATCATATTAGGCATATACTTCTATATGTTATGCCTACATCCTTTTTCTAGACTATATGTTACACATATAACATTATATGCTACACATATCATGCATAATTTTTCAGAATCCCATATTGTTTGTCAATTCTTTAGCAACCATGAACTTCAACTATAAATATATGCCTTGTATTTACGGAAAAGAGGTCCAAAGTTAATTAATTGTACCCAAACTCTGTCGATTTGATTACTCATTTAATTCATTAATTAATTTAGGGATAGAGACTAATTAATCCTCTCTTAAATCCATAAGAACTGATCGGGTGTCAAGATTATCAAATTAATTCCTACTTCCCAAATAGAAAATTAATAATATTGTAGTAATGGAAGAAAGGTTGATCCTACAAGGGCGGGAAGATCCTTCGATTCTTTACGAATAAAATAAAATAAAAATATTTTTAGAATTGGAGATAAATAAAATAAAATCAAAATCAAAATTTGTTTAAGAGAAAATTAATATTTAAAAGTTTCCTAACTGAAAAGCTATAAATAATGCATTGAAAAATCATGATCATTGATTCATATATAGTTTAATAGTAAAACCACTAAGTAGGTTATAGTATGCCAAAATCAGCATTGAACGTACCAATTCCTCCTTAATTTTAAGATGATCAAGAAGTAACTCTCTACAATTGCCCTAATTCCCATATAGACACGATGGAATTAGCTTCTCACTCAGTCTTTTAGAAATCGCATAAAGAACTAGAAAAATCTGACTCAAGTTAACACTTAAGAACTAGCTCCACCATGTTCAAACTAGATCGCCAAAATTCATAAAATAATTAAACCTCAATTTATTTGAATAATATTTTAATTGCTACTCTAGCAAGTCGAGAGATAATTTTGGATCAACACAACTTGTATAGTAATATATTATAATCGAACACATGGGACGAGCTTTTTTGCACATATCCGAAAATAACAATGGTTCTATGATAAACCGAATTAAAGCAAATAACGATTCACCATTAGAATTAAAAATATTTAGATCTCACATAACTTTTAATGAATTACTTTATATTGCTTCCGATTAGGAATTAAGAAATGCCTAGCCAAGCATCATATGCACAACACAAAAATAAATAAAGAAAATAATTGAAATGAAAGAATAATTAAATTAATTTGCAAATTCCCTAATTAATTCTCTTCTCCTATAATAGGAACAAATCCTTTTATTTATAGAAGTGAGAAAACTATATAAAAAAAATATAAAATAACCAAGATAACATTCCTATCCTTTATTCATAAAAACTGATTTAATCCTTATCTTGTGTCCATAAGCCACGATCATAAGCCTTGCATTTTCGTCATCTGATAAAAAATAAGGTGAAAATGCCTTTTTATTTATCTTTTCTCTTTTTCATTAGTTTTACCTGTAAAATACAAAAATAAGACCAAGTCAACTGTTTTAGCCAAATTACCTACCTAAAATAGACCATTTTACTATAAAAATCATGCAACTTGGTACTTTATCATATACCCCCACACTTAGTCAATGCTTACCCTTAAGCATTCTTAATCTCTTCTTCCAAACAAAATCCCAAAACCAATTCATCAAAGCAACAAGAGTCAAGGAAATAGAAATCATTCTCAGTATTCAAGTATAGCCAACTCAAAAAAACAGCTTAGCAATTCAGCATTTATGGCAGAAATCTCAAGATCGTAGCAAACAAAATTATGCATATCCATTATAGTTCATGTCTAAGCAAAAATATTTTTCACAAGTAAACATATGGTAGAATAATTACAGTTTTTCCAAGCTCTAAATGCCCTATTTTCATGTATTACAGCAAAAACTAGGCTTTCACTAAATTAAAATTTAACAGGAACTTTTAAAAATTTGAGATCTAATAGGCTCTAACAGGGGGTTACTCTCCCATTGCTAATAGCTCTATACACCAAAAATAGCTTAAAGGGCATTAGGTCTGACCATCTAACTCAATTAGCAAAGGTCAATGTGTTTTTGTTCCTTTTTTCAAATATGTTTTTATCAAATTTCTATACGATCTATAAAAAAGGGTCAAATTCTCCTAACTTCGACAGCTCCATAAACAAGGCGCTTAAGGAGTCCGAGTGCCATACCACCCGAACTAGCTAATATTGGTATTACACATACTTATTCTTTTTTATTTTCTTTTTCTTTTCTTGGTTTGCATATAAATTTAAGATAAAGGATACTTGGTAGAAAAAGAATTAAACTACACATATATCCAAAAGCTAGTCATGCAATTTTCCATTTTAAGGCATAACATCATATTGCAAGCTAATCACTCAAAATTTCCATCATTCATGCCTCAAGCTAAACCATTTCTCAAAATTGATCATGCCAAAAATGCTAATTTTGATAACACAATCCTAATCATCAAGTCACAAAGAAAAATTAGTTGACAGAATTTTGAAAAAAAGAAGATAGATTATAGAATAACTTATTTGCAAAGAATGAAGCAAAGTGTGTAAAATTTTGAAAAATTTAATCAAACAACCAAATAGCATCAAAATATGGTCCATAAAAAATAACTCAACTCAGCAGCAGTACAACACACACCCCCCCACACTTAAACAACATTGTCCCAATGTGAGACAATTATGTAGCAGCAAAAACAAGAAAGAAATCAAGTGAACCAGTTCAGAAATTACTTGATTTTGCCATACTGCACGTGAGAGACTACTGCTGCATCTCAAGTGAATGACGCAGCTTACAAACTTGTTTACCAAACTACCTTAATATTGAAGTCTTTATTCTGACAAAGCCTTTCTTCTCTTTCTTCACAAACTTTAAATTTCCTTTTAGTTTCAAAATCTATGGTGGCAAAATACATTTTTAACATTTGGGGTGTGCTCTCATGGTCAGAGTCTCTTCTGTCTCAATATATGTTTTGGCTTCCCTGGTAACTTTCTCATCTATCCTGATTTCTGTTGCTCCAACTGTTGACCCTGACTTTTCACACTCGTGCAATTTCGGGTTTCTATTGATTCGGCTTGGTTTTGGTCCCTGATATCGACCCCGATTATGCACATAGGCCTACTGTGTCTTCCTCTGTGTATTTTGGTGCACAGAACATCTCAAAACTGGTGGGCCCACCATGGTACCTGGCGGGACCCACCACTTGTTCTGAGTGTTCTGTACCTACAGAACACGCTTCACTGTCGCCTACGTAAGGCAAATCACATGAAATGCAAAGTATTGCATTTTTTACCCTGAGCACTATTCATCATGAATAGTGCATAGGTAGGGCCCGCTAGGCAAAAGCGGGATCCGCAGCCCCTAATAATCTATTCTGTGTATTTTGTACTTACAGAATACCTTTTCCAGTTGCCTTACGGAAGGCACAGCACTTGGCATCGCAAATGCCATCTCATGGGCCCACTACGCTGTGGGCCCCACCTAGGGCATCAATGGGGCCCACTGCCTCTATTAGCCCATTCTGTGTATTCTGTACTTACAGAATACATTTCACACCTGCCTATGCATGGTAGGATACACAGAATGCAAAATATTGCATTTTGAACCAAGGTTACTATTCACTATGAATAGTACACTAGTGGGGCCCGCTACTCCCTATCGGCCTATTTTGTGTATTCTATACTTACAAAATATATTCTGTTGTTGCCTTACGCAAGGCACACCCCGTGGCATTCAGAACGCCACATTTCTAGGCTCACCGCGCTGTGGGGCCCCCTAACACTAGTGGGGCCCACTTCCTACTATAGTTCACTCTGATGCATTCTGTATGCACAGAACGCATCCTACTTGTTGCCTTACTTGAGCCAAAACACTTGGCATGCTTTTTGCCACTTCTTAGGCCTTTTTGTGCTGTGGGGCCCACTAGGGTACTATTCATCATGAATAGTACATAGGTGGGCCCACCACCCGACTTTGCCAAATTTAAGTATTCTAAACGCACTGAACACATTTTCACTAGTGCCTACGCGAGGCACGACTCACGGCATCCTAAATGCCACGTTTTAGCCTTAATGGGCCTGTTGGGCCCAAATTGGGCCTATTAAGCAAAACTCGATGTTCGTGGCCGAATTTGAGAAACCTTATAACTGCAAAGTTTCTCAAAATGTCGTTTGCACTTTCCTGGACATATGGCATGCATTCCATTCCACCGCGTACGAGGCGGAGCGCATAGGGCAAAAACGTAACGTGCGTAGCGCATAGCCCTATAGGTTACGCACGTTACATAGTAAAGACGTTTGGTCGGGAGCCTTCTCGGGACCGAATTTGAAAAAACTTTGTTCTACAAAGTTGTTCCTTACGTCGAATAACGCTTACACGCTTCGAGGCACATCCCGAAAATGACCGTAGTGGGCCCTACGCAAGGGTTTCCAAACTATAGGCTGCACATTTAGACCTATGTGCACAGCATATAGGCTATGTGCTACGCACATAGCCCTATGTGTAGCGCACATAGCCCTATGTGTGGCGCACATAGGTTTAAAATTTTTCAAATCCGGGCAAAAATTACAAAATTGCCACGCCCAATAATTGCTCTAAATCTTTGGCAAGGTCAAACTCTGCAAAAATTACTCTAAAAATTAATTAAACACTTAACTAATTTTTCTTAAAGATTTAGAGACTAATTAACCCTAGTTAGGCTCCCTAAACTCGGAATCAAGCAAGATCTTGGAAGAAAAGCTGCTGGAATAAGGTAAATCCTCCTATTTTTCCATTTTTCTTCCATTTTCTTCTGTTTTTCGGGTCTATATGCTGCGCATATAGACCTATGTGCGCCACATGTAGCACATGTGTGGCGCACATAGACCTATATGCTGCACATATATGCCTTGGTTTTCAAAGAAACCCGTGTTTTTACTTTGGTTTTCTCTGGTTTTCTTCCCGATCTGGCCATTTTAGGGTCATTCAAGGCCTTTCCATGCCTTGGGTGCCCTAGATCTGCCTTAAAACTTGCTGAATCTAAAATAATTTTAACTTTAAAATTGTTTTTCATGATTTGGATGCAAATCAACGAGCAAAACCCGATTTTGGGTCCGATCTACCTAGATCGGGGCCAGATCTAGGGTTTCTACTGAAAAATTTTCAGTTTTGCTTCGATTTTCAAAGCTATGTACGACACACATGGCTCTATGTGCACCACATGTCCCTCATGTGTGGCACACATAGATCTATGTGTAGCGCACATAGATCCCGATTTTCACAGAAAAACCCTATTTCAATCCGAACCGCTTCGGTTTTGAGTTTTCCAGTGACTCCAGTAGCTTTCCCGTGCACTTGGGGTTCTAGATCTGTCATAAATCATCCAGATCTGCTTGAGTTTAGCCTTAAAATTAATTATTTCAATTAATTGCTTAATTAATTGTTTGGTTCATCAAATCGGAGGCCGAAACAAGGTCAAATTGAGGTACTGTCTTCATTAAAGTTGTTGGATTTTGTCTGTAGATCATTTCTGTACTGACAGATTTTATTTTTATGCAGGTTCACCAACTATGTGCACCACATGTTGATCTATGTGCGCCACACCTAGCCCATGTGTGGCGCACATAGCCTGATGTGCGGCACGCATAGTTCGCTCATTTGGGCCGTATTTTTGTCATATTTTGACGTATCTAGTGGTATTTGAGTTTCACAGTAACTCAAGTATTCTGGACTTATCATATAAAAAATACATTTAATTAATTTTGGCCTCAAAGTTAATTTTTACGATAAAAATGCAATTTTTACTCGTATAAAATACGGTTTTGAAAGGATTGGATTTTAATTGGTCGAGGGGCTATCTCCAAAATATTCCAAGTGATGTTAGCACTCCCAATTAAATTTTCCATGATCAAATAAAATAACTTTGCTTAAAATTATTTTTATTAAAATGAATTTTCACGATCTGGCTCGTATTTAGTATTTCAATTATTGCCTAATAATTGCTGGATTTTGACTCTTGGTTCGTACTTTTAAATGGTATTGGACTAGTCAATTAAATCCAAAATTCATTTTCTACTAATGAATTTTATTTGTTTATTTTGCATATTAATCCATCCGCATTTTTGGATCGTGCAAAACTGCAAGGAATAGTGCCCGGGAAGGAGGGGACATTTCTTAACGTCCCAAAATATGTATGTGAGGATATTTATGTAATAGGGTATATTATTATTGGGTTGTAATAATTAATCCCCCCTAATTTCCCCTAATTTCCTCGATCCCTTTCACCGGCCTTTATTTTTATTCGTATATTTGCCTAAATATACTATGTCATCATGTCACATGCCATGTCACATGACATATGCACACACTACTATGCATGCCATGCATATACCGTATACCATAACATACTGTAATTTGTATACACATATGTATAAATACGCCAATATGCCAAATATGCTAATACGCAATCCAATACGCTCAATCATCCAATACGCTTTATCATGCACATATATGCCATGATGTATGCCATAACACATGTCATACGCTATGCTATACATGTACTATGTTGAATACACATTCATATACGCACTATTATACCATGCCATGCATATGCCATGCCATTCATCATTCTACATGACCATACACATGGTATGCCATACGTCACCTACCACACATATGGTATGTCATTCACCCTACATGCCATGCATACGGTATGTCATTCACTTCACATGCTATACATATAGTATGTCATCCATTTAAAATGCCATGCATATGGTATGCCATACAATTATACCATGCCATGTTATAATACAACATTTCACATGTCATGCCACATGACACAAGCACATTCTACTATACATACCATGTATATGCCATGTCACGCATCATCTCACATACCACGCATTTGGTATGCCATACATATAACATGTCATGCATATGCCATGTATTATATCATCACACATATCATGCATATGATATGCCATACATAATTCACATGCCATGTATAAGGTGTGTCATTTACTATGCCATGACATGCATATGCTATGACATCCATCATTTCACCTATCATGCATATGATATACCATTCACCCTACGCATCATGCATACGCTATGCATATACCATGCATACACCAAACGCTACACAACCCCTAATACGCTATTTGCCATAATATGTGCTTACATAATAGGTTGCTATATCATGTATACGATATGTCATTCACGCTCACATGACATGCATATGCCATGTTATTTTTATTGCTATATCACATGACATGCATATGCCATGCCATCTAAATGCCATATAGCTTTATATGTCACTTTACGCGCAACCTTGCAATGCCAATTCACATGTCACGCTGTGTGCTTACATTTACGCTCGTATGCTTGCCTGCTTATGACAATTAATCCCAACTAAAATGGCAAAATCGATTTTGGAAACTCATAGAATAGATCTCCACCACCCGAACCCAATCTCTAAAGGGTTTAACTAGCACTCATGCTATGGGTCGGTTGGACCAATCCGGAACCATCCAGTGGTGACTCCTTGCGACTCTTTCGAGTTCGTATCATTCCCTAAGGGAACCCCTTAGGAAGACTGCACTTTTACTCCAAGTACAGTCCTCGATCCATGACTTTCACAAGCCTCGCTCTGGACCCCGGTAGAAACCGACGCTCACACCAACATCTGCTTATTGTTATGGTATTTTTGCAGCTTCTTCTTCTTCTTGGATTGATTCTCTCTCTTTTTCTTGGCTTAATTCTCTTTTTTCTTCTTAGATCTTATCAGAGGAGAGACCATTTCCATCCTTAGCAAGCGTCATGTGTGGTTCATCATCCTTCATTATTATCAGATCATTTCCATCCTTCCTCTTAGTCGTCAGACTTCCATCGATGGCTTTACGTATATTCACCATTTTCTACAAAAGTCCCTAATTTGATAATTTAAGGGAAAAGTGATTTTGGGAGAGAGAAGAGAGGTATGAGTCCCACATAGTTAAAAAGGAGAGATGTGTTAAATATGTATTTAAAAAAACCTTTAAATGATAAGAAAAAGGCAAGTTGAGTTAAAATAAAATTAAGCTTCCATTAAAATGCAGAAATTTAGTGTTTTATTCCCTCCATCTTATGACTTTGAACTCCTTATGAGCATAAAACTTAACAAAACAAAAAAATAGAAAACATAAACTGGAAAACATAGTTTTGGTTTTTTAAGTCCCAGTTTGACTTCATTTCTGAATCTACTCATTAGGTGGGTCACTCAATGTGATGACACATATTGGTTGAATGAAAAATCCTTCATGAAATGGCTTATGGTAGCATGCCCAAAGCTCCTTATTTTTAATCCATTTTTCCTTCCAAGGTGGCCCTTTATCATCTATAGCTCGTAGTAAATTATTTTTCAAAACCAATGAGTCTTTAAAATTCTTAGCATTATTTAATGCTCACAATAATTCATCTTCCTCATTGATTTCAAAAGTCTATTGAACAAGGAGCTCAATTATTTCTGTAGCACAAACATTAAATATGTTAGAAGAGTATTTCATTGCATCGTACATGTTAAACTTAATAACCTCCCCATCAAACTCCATTATCAATGTTCCCTCATGAACATCAATTTTGGTTCTAAAAGTTATTAGGAATGGTCTTCCCAACAGAATATCGAATTACTTCAAAGATGTCTTGTAATCCATTTGTATAACTTAAAACTCTGTAGGAAAAATTAACTCATTAACCTGCACCAAAACATCTTCAAGAACTCCAATAAGATAGATAATTGACCTATCCATCAACTGTATCACCACTCCTACTTCTTTTAAAGATTCTATATTCAAAGAATCATAAATGGATGAACGCATAATATTTATTAATGCACCCAAATCACACATAGCATTTTTAATGCTAATGTCTCTGATTTTAATGGGGATAGTAAATACTTCCTTGTCCTTACATTTAAGCAATAGTTTTCTTTGAATTATAGCGAACACACTCTCATTGACACTCATTTTTTGAAAACCAATTAATTTCCTTTTTATTTATGCACAAATCATTTAGAAATTTTGCATACATAAGCACTTGCTTGATCATATCAAGTAAAGGAATTTTTACTTGCACTTTTTGAAAGGTTTCTAAAATTTATTTTTGCTCCTTTTCTCTTCTCATTTTTATTAGTGTATGATCTAAAGCATCATGTTTTATTGTAATTTAATATTGAATGATTTATCAATAAAAGGCATTATTCATTATTTAGTTTGCTTGAAAGGTTATTAACTAGATAATGAATTCCAAGATATTGGAACAGTACAGAGGAATTTATAAAGAATTTATGAAATAAGATTCTTATTGTATGAAAATGTTTCATATCTAAATTATCCCTAATCAATGTATTAATAAGAATAGATATTATTAATGCAGTTAAGATTAGTATATGTTATACTTCATTATGGGATGATTCTCATTCATCATGACAAGAGTTGTCTAAAGTGAACATGTGGATGATTAGTTTAGAACTGACTCATTGGAGACCTTACCAATGAGATTTCATATGGATGATTGATCTATATCTGTGAAGTATATCTCACTCATATCAGTAGTGGAAGTATCCTTAAGACTTGAGATAATAAGGTTATCTTAATCATGGATTGCTATGTTTTGACTCCTATGTTTTATTCCTCCATAGGAGGCATTCATAACTTAGAGGTTGGATATAGTGTGAAGTAGTTGAAGGTATTTATTTATCAATAAAGGATTTACCACCCCAGATTAAATGTAGGGGTTTTATCTCATTGATTCATGTAATATTCTTTATTCAGGAATCTCTGGCCAAAGTAGAATGCCTATTGATGAATGAGTTTCATAAGGGTATTTTGAGAATAAAGATTATGATACATGAAACATCAAATTTAGGGCATGATCTAACACACTTGATTATGCATTGAGTTGACATTAATTCATACTCAAACCTAAATGAGATAGTTGATGGTGAAAGGAGTTTATTGCATGGAATCTGATATGGAAGGGTTGTAGTCAAACTAATGACCTCCTAACATTTAGATAGTCATGATGTATGACTAGACACTGCTCTTGATTTACATATGATCTTATAAATGAAGTTTAATAATATGTTCATATGTTACCAACATGTTAAGAACCCAAAAAGTCACATACTAAAAGTAAGAGGAATGATAATCATGAATGGATGTTGATGAACTAAATTTTTTTTGGTTATGATATAACTTTTATTTTTCATTTTCATTTGAAAGACCATGAAAAGAGCTTCGATTCGATACCAAAATCACTAAAATCTGAAGAGTAGAACTCAAGATACAAGTGATTCAAGATGACATGTTCTGCATGCATGGTATATATGGATTTGGATGGAATTAAATTAATTAATAGTCAATATGTGATTGTCATATGACTTATACATGTGTGATGCATTTAAAAGAAGTGCACATGATTGTCATATGCTTCTAGAGGGATTTTAAGTCATATACATGCAAGTTACATACCTGAAGCATATGACATGCACATGCATATGACTTAAGTAACCTAAAACCTAATTAGGTTTTTATAAGTTATCTGACATGCACATGCTACCTCTTTTTCCCTTTGGTTTCAAAACAATTCAAAGCTCAAGAACAAAGAATCAATTTGGCTTTTAAAAGAAGATCAAGAAGAAGAATCAAATTTATTTCTTATTCTTCATCCATTCTTTTTATGTTTTATTTTACTACTCCCTAAGAAAAAATTGTAATATTGATTGCTAATTAGTCCATTACTTGTGTGGATAATTTAGATATCCTCTACATTGGGGATTGGAAAGTTTGCTACAACTTTTTAGAAGGACTAGAAAGAAGGAGATCTGCTTGAAAGTGAGTTTTTCAATCTCTTCTTTGATAATCTTCTATGTGTTTGATGTATTTTATGAATAGAATTGCTAAATCCATTGTAAAACATGTTTTAAAAGTTTTAAATTATATCTTTTACTATCAAACACATTTTCATAAACCAAGAGTGGTATTAGAGCAATTTGATGTTGCAATCTATGCATAGAATACATAAGATTTTGGTTTTTGACTATCATTGTGGCTTGCGGCATTTTCAATTTTGAAAGGCTTATTGTTCAAATTTTGATTTAAACTTTTAACCACTTATTATTAATTAAATTAACTTGGTTTCTATTAAAAAACATTGAATACATATGTGGAAATTTTATGAGATAAAAATTTATATGTTGCGCATGCTGTTATTGAAAGGTTGAATGGATTTTTATGTAATTCTTAATGTTTTTGCTTGATTAATGCATGTTTAAACTATTTAACATGTAATGAATCAATTATTTAATGTGTTAATTGATTTTGGAGCATTTTTAATGAATTATGATTCGATTTGGATATGATTTTGTGGAAATCATGTTCATATGCGCATAGGAAGTCCAATTTTGGTATATTCAACCTTTTCAATATAATTGCTCATGTTTTTCTATTAATTCATGTATTTTAATGTTTTAAATACATTAAAGGTTTTTAAAATGAAATTTTATTAATTTTGAAGATTAATAAGTATTTTATTTGAATTAAAACTCTTAAAAGGAGCAATTTGAGTATGATAAGGATTCTTATTAGTTTTGACTTCTGTTTTGAATTCTAAATGATATATTAATATTTAAAGTGTAATTAAATAATTAATATGTTATTCTTTGGATGATTATTTAATTTAATAAATAATTTATTCAAAGAGAATTCAAAACATTTAAACCATATGTTTTTAAGTGCAAGCCCAATAACTATTTTAAAAGGCAAAATTTGTTTGAATTTTAAAATGGAAAAACCAAAATGACATTATAAGAGGATTATTTATTTAAGCATTTTTGAATATATGGATAGATGATTATATGGCATGATGGTGATTATGGACTTATCCCAATGTGATTGAGCATATGCATCATTTTATAATTTTTGGTAAATAGGGCCTATGAGTCCTGCCTTTTCTTTAAAATTTTTTATACTTCTCTTCTCATCTACTCCCCCCAAATGTAACTTAGAGTTTTTATTATTGAAATTTGTAATTAGATTACATAAGTTGTAAAGGAGTTATAAAAGGAAGCAAAAGGAGCAAGGCGTGACCAAAAGAGGAAATTCTAAGACCAAATTTGTAATAGAATAGTCTTATCTCAAATTTTTGAGGTTTGTAAAATCATGCATAACCTAGGTTTGACCTTAGGCTTAAAAGTCCATAATCATCATATTATAAACTATTATAATGATGTATGTATGAGTTGCATGAGCATGCCATAGCATGCATGAGCTAGGACCATGCATAGTGCACTAATTGCACATACCCGCCTTAAATGTTTTTCATGACATAAAAGGAAATAAGGGTGAAGAGCTTCTTATCATTTAGGTTGTTGAACATACTCAAACCTGTTTAACATTGGGTATATCCAAGGTAAAATATTTTATTTATTGGGCATCCCCAAGGTAAAATATTTTATAGGCCGGTTTATGAAGTTATGTTATGTAAGATAACATAAGTATCAAGAAAAGTTGTTAACCCATTGATTCAATAGTCATATAGAGATATGATTGACATGAGAGATGTCTACCTACTGATATTAAGTTTCGGTTTATTGAGCATACTCAAGATTGGGCTTAATGGTCATTGGGTACTGACCCATTAAGGAAGGCAAAGCACGACCTTCCCAGATTAATAGTTGAGGGCTATTAGTTCAAAATAAAATAGTGGGAGATAAAAACTAATAAAAGACCTTATTATGTTTTTAAATACATGATGTTTTTAATGATATACTATTTCTCCTTTTTCTCTAGATTTTTCTAAAAATGACAAGAAAAGTTGATCTTCGTGGAATTCTCTAATATAAACTAAATGGATCCAACTACATTGATTAGATTTTCCAATTCAAAATAGTTTTGAAAGGTGAACAAATGGCCCATGCACTAGATCAAGCTTATCCACGCACACTTGTAATAAACTCCTCTGAAGAATTCAGAGATGCTTATAATAAGTTTAAGCAAGAGGATGAGATGACCAACAGCATCATGCTGGGAGTTATGGAGAATAACCTCTAGAAGTAGTGTAAGACTATGAAATCTCATACTGTGGCTACTTATCCTAAAATGCTTTTTGAGAAAAAAGCAAGGACTAAGAGATTTGAACTCTCAAAAGCACTTTTTAGGTGCAAGGTGGCGTAAGGGTCATCAATCATCTTTCATGGCATTAAGATGCATGGCTACATACAAAGGTTGGAGGGTCTTGGTTTTGGATTGAAATACGAGTTTCCTATTGACATTGACATTATTATGTAGTCACTACCTGATAGTTAGGCATAGTTTATTTTTGACTATCAAATGAATAAGGGAAAACGTACCATTCTTGAGCTTATCAATTTGTTAAAATATGCTCAAGATGCTAATGAGAAGAGTGCTAAAGTAGCACTGGTAGTTAGTTCTTCTAGGCTTGCCAAGAAGAAGGGCACAACCAAGAAGAAGGGTAAGAAGCTAGCCTTAAAGACCAAAGGTGGTGTGGGTAAGAAAGCTGCAGAGAAACCCCCTAAGGGTATCTACTTCCATTGCAATAAGGATAGGCATTAGAAGAGAAACTGTAAGGAGTACCTGGTGTTGGTAAAGAAGAATTATGCATCTTCTTTAAGTATTTTTATGATTGAGGTTAACTTTAATGCTATTTTTAATAACAATAGTTGGGTGTTAGATATTGGCTTTGCATCTCACATTTGTTATGATTTACAGGGGTTGGTCAGCAAGAGGAGGCTAAGCGGGAATGATGTAGATATCAAGGTTGCTAATGAAGCATAAGTTGCTGTATTAGAACTAGAAACCTCTATTTTGCACTTAGCTTTTGGTTTAAAACTAGAACTCAATAATTGCTATTTTATTCCAAGTTTACATAAGAACCTTATCTTAGTATCTTGTCTTGTTGAACAAGGATTTAATTTTTCCATAGACAACAATGGTTGTTGAATATTTAAAGATGGTATGTTTTACTGTTCTGTAAATATTGAGGATAGAATTTATATACTAAATAATATAGACCTTATTTGTAATGTTTATATTAAGAGAATCAAAATTGATACCCTTAATCCACTCTTTCTATAGCATTGTCATGTTAGCCATATAAAAAATACTCGCATGTCTAAGTTGCATAAGCTAGGCAACTTGGGTTCATTTGATTTTGAATCATATAAAACATGTGAATCTTGTTTATTAGGCAAGATGACAAAATCATCTTTTAAAGGAAAAGATGAAAGATCTAAAGAGGTACTAAAACTCATACATTTAGATGTATGTGGTCTTATGTCCATACATGCTAGAGGTGAATACACTTACTTCATTACATTCATAGATGACTATTCCAGATATGGATGTTTATACTTAATGAAGAAAAAATATGAAGCTTTTGAGAAGTTCAAAGAATTTAGAAATGAAGTAGAGAAATAACTTGGTAAGACTATCAAAACACTTCATTTTGATTGAGGTAGTGAATACCTATGCTAAGAGTTTCTTGAACATCTCAAAGATAATGGGATTATATCTCAATGGAAACCTCCTTATACATCTTAACATAATGGTATATTAGAAAGAGGAATCAAACTTTATTAGATATGGTTCAATCCATGATGAGCCTTGCACAATTGCCCAAATCATTTTGAAGCTATGCACTGGAGACTGATGTTTATGTTTTGAACAGCGTTCCATCTAAATCAGTTGATGTTACACCATATGAATTGTGGTATAACAAGAAACCTATCTTATCTTATTTGAAGGTGTGGGGTTGTCCTTCTTATGTTAAAAGGATAATGTCAGACAAGCTTGAGATGAAGTCTGATAAATGCTATTTTATGGGATATCCTAGAGAAACCATAAAATATTACTTTTATCTTCCTTTGGAATAAAAAGTGATTATTTCAAAGCATGTTGTTTTCTTAGAGAAAGAATTTCTTCCAAAAGGAGACAATGGGGGTAAGATTAATCTTGATGAAGTTCAATCACCACAAGATGAAGCAGATCAACTAATTAATCCTACTAATGTAGAGTCAGAACCTAAGAAAACTCAAGCTCCTAAATGCTCAACTAGAATAAGAACTATGCTAGAGAGGTGTAGATTCCTTATTCATAAGAATAAGGAAGTCTTATTAGTTGAAAATGATGAGCCCATAAAATATGATGAAGTTTTGAAAAGTTCAGAATATGACTTATGGTTAACGGCCATGAAGTCTGAAATGGATTCTGTGTTAGAGAACCAAGTGTGAACTTTGGTTGATCCATCTGAGAGGATAAAAACCACTGGGTGCAAGTGAGTCTTCAAAAAGAAGACAGATATGGATGATAATATGGTTACCCATAAAGCTCACTTGGTAGTGAAGGGTTATCATTAGAAATAAGGAATTGATTATAATGAAACTTTCTCACCAGTAGCTATGCTTAAATCCATAAGAATCTTACTTACTATTACTGCTCATTATGATTATGAGATATGATAAATGGATGTAAAGACATCTTTCCTTAATGGAAATCTACTTGAGGAGGTGTATATGACACAACCTGATGGTTTTACATCCGATGATAGTAATAAGGTATATAAACTTCAAGGTTCTATTTATGGATTGAAGCTAGCATCAAGGAGCTGGAACATACATTTTGATGAAGGGGTTAAAGAATTTGGCTTCATTCAAAATATTAATGAACCATGTGTTTACAAGAAGAATAGTGGGAGTGTAATTGCTTTCCTTATGTTATATGTAAATGATATATTACTCATTAGAAATGATGTTTCATTTTTGTAGAGTGTTAAAGTTTGGTTATCCAAATAATTCTCCATGAAAGACCTTGGAGAAGTCACTTATATTTTAGGTATAATAATCTATAGAGATAGATCAAGAAGGTTTATTGGTCTTTCATAGTCTACTTACATAGATAAGGTACTAAAGAGGTTTAGTATGAATCTTTCAAAGAAGGGTTATATTCACATGGTTCATAGGAAACAACCTTTTAAAGCATGGTGTTCTAAGACATAAGATGAGAAAGATCACATGATTAAGATTCCATATGCATTAGGAATTGGATCAATCATGTATGCTATATTATGTACTAGACCAGATGTGGCATTCTCTTTAAGTGTCATAAGTAGGTTCCAATCCAGTTATGGTAAGGAACACTAGTCGGCTGTCAAGAATATCCTTTAGTACTTGAAAAGAACTAAGGATATGTTCTTGGTATATGGAGAAGGGGATTTGCAATTAACTAGGTATACAGATGCCAGTTTCCAATCTGATAAAGATGATTGCAAATCTCAATCAGGTTACTTGTTCATGATGAATAGTGGTACAGTTGTTTGGAAGAGTTCTAAAATAGAGACCACAACAAATTCTATGATGAAGGTAGAGTACATAGCTACATCAGACGTAGTAAAGGAGGTCATATGGATAAGGAAGTTCATTCATGAACTTGGTGTGGTTCCCTGTAATGCAAAATCTATTCCTCTGTTATGTGATAATAATGGAGTAATAGCCAAAGCAAAGGAGCCCAGATCTCACTAGAAGAGTAAACATGTACTTAGGAGATACCATTTGATTAGGGAGATCATTGGTAGAGCAGAAGTAGAGGTTAATAGAGTTCCCACAAAGCAGAACGTGATGGACCCTCTCACTAAAGCATTGATATAGAGCAAGCATGACAAACATGTAACTTCCATGGGATTGAAGTTTATATATGATTGAGTCTAGTATAAGTGGGAGTTTGTTAGTGTATGCTCTAAAGTATCATGTTTTATTATAATTTAATATTGAATGATTTATCAATAAAAGGCATTATTCATTATTTAGTTTACTTGAAAGGTTATTAACTAGATAATGAATTCCAAGATATTAGAATAGTATAAAGGAATTCATAAAGAGTTTATGAAATGAGATTCTTATTGTATGCAAAGGTTCAATATCTAAATTATTCATGATCAATGTATTAATAAGAATGGATATTATTAATGTACTTAAGATCAGTATATGTTATACTTCATTATTGGGTGATTCTCATTCATCATGACATGAGTTATCTAAAATGAACATGTTGATTAGTAGTTTAGGACTGAATCATTGAAGATCTTGCCAGTTAGACTTCATATGGATGATTGATCTATGTCTGTGAAGTATATCTCACTCATATCAGTAGTGCAAGTATCTTTAAGACTTGAGATAACAAGGTTATCTTAATTATGGATCGCTATATTTTGACTCCTATGTTTTATTCCTCCATAGGAGGCATTCATAACTTAGAGATTGGATATAGTGTGAAGTAGTTGAAGGTATTTGTTTATCAATAAAGGATTCACCACCCCAGATTAAATGTAGGGGTTTTATCTTATTGATTCATGTAATATTCTTTATTCAGAATTCTCTGGCCAGAGTATAATGCCTATTACTGAATGAGTTTAACAAGGGAATTTTGGGAATAAAGATTATGGTACATGAAACATCAAAATTAGGGCATGATCTAACATACTTGATTATGTATTTAGTTGGCATTAATCCATACTCTAATCTAAATGAGATAGTGGATGGTGAAAGGAGTTTATTGTATGGAATCTGATATGGAACGGTTGTAGTGAAACTAATGACCTATTGACATTTGGGTAGTCATGATGTGTGACTAGACACCGCTCTTGATTTACATATGATGTTATTAAATGAAGTTTAATAATATGTTCATATGTTGCCAACATGTCAAGAACCCAAAAGGTTGCACGCTAAAAGTAAGAGGAATAATAATCATGAATGGATGTTGATGAAATAATATTTTATGGTTATAAGATAACTTGTATTTTTCAAGTTCATTTGAAAGATTATGAAAAGAGCTTTGATTCAATATCAATATCACTGAAATATGATGAGTAGAACTCAAGATACAAGTGATTTAAGATGAAATGTTCTGCATGCATGGTATATACAGATTTGGACATAATTAAATTAATTAATAGTCAATATGTGATTCTCACATGACTTATTCATGTGTGATGAATTGAAAAAAAGTGCACATGATTGTCATGTGCTGCTGGAGGGATTTTAAGTCATGCACATGTAAGTCACATACCTGAAGCATGTGACATGCATATGCATATGACTTAAGTAACCTAAAACCTAATTAGGTTTTTATAAGTTATCTGACACAACTTTTTGGGTTACAAAAAAAGCTAATTTTGGCTACCTCTTTTTTCCTTTGGTTTCAAAATAATTTGAAGCTCAGGAGCAAAGAATCAATTTGGCTTTTGATAGAAGATCAAAAAGAAGAATCAAATTTATTTCTTATTCTTCATCCATTCCTTTTACGTTTTGTTTTACTAGTCTCGAAAAAAAACTTATAATATTGATTACTAATCATTCCATTACTTGTGTGGATAGTTTTGAGATCCTCTACCTTGGGGATTGGAAAGTTTGCTACAACTTTTCAGAACGACAAGAAAGAAGGAGATCTGTTGATGTATTCTCTTTTTTGATAATCTTCTCTATGTTTGATGTATTCTATGAATAGAATTGCTAGATCGGTTATAAAACATGTTTTTAAAAGTTTTAAATTATATCTTCTGCTATTAAACATGTTTTCATAAACCAACAATTTTTTTGAGTCTTTCAGGGAAAGGACACTAAATTGCTTCTGGTTTTTCCTAGGTCAATTTTTCTTTTTTTTTTTTGATTTTTTTCAGTCCAGGATTTTCAGTTTCCAACTCATTTTCTTCATCAGATCTTGGTTTCTTGGTTGGAAATTCTGGCAATGTTTTACCACTTTATAGAGTAACCACACTCACATTCTCCTTTCGGATTCAGTTTTGCTTGAGACGGAAGCTTACCTCTTGATTCCAGCTTACCTACCGATATTGCAATTTGAGAGACTTGATTTTCCAGATTTTTAAATTTGGTTTTAGCAGTCTATTAGAATTGTTGAATATTAGTTACCAAAGTATTAACCATGTCTTATAAAGATATACCTGATGATTTCTGCTAGTTTGAATGTTGCTCGAAATCAGATGCTCTTGATGGTTTGAGATTTGCGATTAAATCCTGCATTACAGATGTAAGTTGTAAGATTTGTGATTCAAGGATTAAATTACTTACCTTACGAACTCTTCTCGGTGAGTCTTAGTTGGTAGAAAATGATTGAGCATTTGCTGCCATAATTATGATTAAATCACGTATATCCTAAGGTGTTTTATTTACAATCGTACCACCACTTGCTACGTCCATCATTTTTTGCTCAATTGGCAGCAGTCCCTCATACAAGTATTGGATCAAGTTTTATTTGCTAATTCCATGTTGGGGACATGAGTCGCATAGCCTTTTAAAATGCTCCCAATATTCATGAAGGCTTCCTTTATCTTTCTGTTTAATTGTACATATATCCTTCTAAATCTAGGCAGCTCGTTTGGCAGGAAAAAATTTATCTAGGAATTACTGTGCCATATCATTCCAATTGGTAATAGTTCTTGATGGTAAATAGTATAATCAATCCTTCTTCACATCTACAAGAGAAAAAGGAAATGCCTTTAGTTTAATTTGTTCTAAATTAACTCCTTGTGGTTTCATACCAGTACACACTACATAAAATTCTTTTAAATGCTTATAAGGATCTTCATTTTCTAAGCCTCTAAAAGTTTGTAACAATTTTATAAGTCTAGATTTCAGTTACAAGGGAACTGTCAAGTTTTTGTAAGTGATACATAATGGGGTTTGGTCTATTGGCGCTACAACCATTTATTACAGAGTTTGTTAGTTAATAGCCATTTTGACTTCGTGGATACTTTCATTATCTGTGTTGTCTTCACTTGCTGTTTCTTCGTAGGTGCTTGAACTCTTCGATACAGAGGCTAATTTTCTGTGTTTTACCTCCTTCCTTAATCTCTTCGTAGTCTTCTCGATTTCGGTATCAAAACTTAAAGTACTTGTGGAAGATCGAGTCATAAAATAAAGAATCAAAAGAATGTTAATTCAATTATCCCCGACAATGGTGCTAAAATTTGATCGGGTGTTGAAACTATCAAATTAATTCCTACTTCCCACGTAGAAAATTAACAATATTTGTAGTAGTGGAAGAAGGGTCAACTCTATAGGGACGAGAAGATCCTTCAATTCTTTATGAATAAAACAAAATAAAAATATTTTTAGAATCAAAGATAAATAAATAAAGTAACAATCAAAATTTGTTTGAGAGAAAATTAATATTTAAAAGTTTCCTAGCTGAAAAGCCATAAATAATTCATTGAAAAATCATGATCATTGATTCATATATAGTCTAATAGTAAAACCACTAAGCCAGTTATAGTACGCTAAAATCAGCATCACACATACTAATTCTTCCTTAATTTTAAGATGACCAAGAAGTAGCTCTATACAATCGCCCTAATTCCCAGATAGACATGGTGGAATCAACTTCTCACTCAGTCTTTTAGAAACTGCATAAAGAACTAGAAAAATCTAACTCAAGTTAACACTTAAGAACCAGCTCCGCCATGTTCAAACTAGATTGCCAAAGTTCACAAAATAATTAAACCTCAATTTAGTTGAATAATATTTTAATTGCTACTCTAGCAAGTTGAGAGACAATTCTGGATCAACACAACTCATACAGCTATATATTATAATCGAACACATGGGATAAGCTTTTTTCACACATATCTAAAAATAATAATGGTTTTATGATAAATCAAATTAAGTCGAATAGCAATTTACCATTAAAATTAAAAATATTTAGATCTCATATAACTTTTGATGAATCACCTTATGTTGCTTCCGATTAGGAATTAAGAAATGTCTAGCCAAGCATCATAGGCACAACATAAAAATAAACAAAGAAAAATAATTGAAATGAAAGAAAAATTAAATTAATTTGTGAATTCCCTTCTTAATTCTCTTCTCCTATAATAGGAACAAATCCTTCTATTTATAGAAATGAGAAAACTAAATAAAATAAATCTAAAATAACCAAGATAACATTGTTATCCTCTGTTCATAAAAACTGATCTAATCCCTATATGAATTTTGAATTTTAAAACTAAAACAGCTTCGTCATTAGATGCCAGAAGCTTTTGTTCTTCTTGTGCCCATAAGCCATAGTCATAAGCCTTGCATTTTTATCATCTGATAAAAAATGGTAAAATACTTTTTTATCTATCTTTTCTCTTTTTAACTATTTTTACCTGCAAAATACAAAAACAAGACCAAGTCAACTGTCCTAGCCAAATTATCTACCTAAAATAGACCATTTGTATCAATCACATTTTGAAATAAAGTTGGAAGCTAATCCTACTTTGGTGAGTGTATAATGCTTATTCTTCTTCTCATTTTCTCTTGATTTCATTGTGGGTTTGTGATTTTTGCTTTATTTTTCATTGATTGACTTCAATCATGAATGTAACAGTAGCATTCATAGCTTTCCCGTAGCTTGAATGATCTGTAATAATCATATATTTGCTAAGATTTATGATTTAATTCATGTTTTTACCTAAAATTATGTTTTTCTTCATTTTTTACATATTATATATTGTGAACAACACACTATATGTGCCACATATAGCTTATATGTGGCACACATCCCTTTATGTGTGGTGCACATAGTTGCTAAATTTTCTAGAAATTCAAGTTTTCTATTCATTTTTCACTCATTTTGCTTGTTTTTTTTATGCTTATCGAAGTTTCCAATAGCACTAGTGGTTTCATAGTAACCTTAATGATTTGAATTCATCATACATTGATCCTACATCATTAATTTTAGCTTCAAAATTAATTTTCAAGTTAAATGCTTATTTAATTTATTGATTCATTGCTATTAATATGATTAGCTTAGATTGGATGTATTTACCATCTCTAATTGACATTTGAATGATGTTAGAGTCCTCCAATTCATTATCCCATGATCAATTTCACTTGATTTTGCCATTAAATAATCTAATTTACTTATTTTCTCAATTAATGTCATTTTAATTGTAATTTATTTATCACTTGACATGATTAGCTTAATTGGATGTTGTTTCATTTCTAAGTGATGCAATGTGTGATCTTCGAATCTTTCAATTATGATTTTAATTGGTTTTGTCTAAAATTGATTATTTTTCATGATCTTCACAACCTAATTGGTGTTTATTGTTGCATTTTCATGAGTATTTCCATCATATTCATAAGACTTTTACCATGCTATATCTACTATGATTGTTATCATGTTATACTGCATTATTTGTTTATGAATGCTTCTGAATGCTCATCTGCCTAGGATAATTAACTCAACTAAAATGGTAAAATTAAACTTGAAATTCTAAGTGAATACATCTTCATTACCCGAACCCATCTCTGAAGGGTTTGACTTAACACTAATGTTATGGGTCAGTTGAACCAAATTCGAAACCATCTAGTGGTAACTCCATCTTGGTACTCTTTTGAGTCTATCTCATTCTTCGAGGTAACCCCTTAAGAAGACTGCACTTTCGCTCCAAGTGAGCCACTGGTTCGTGCGTTACACGCCTCACTCTGGATCGTGACAAAAGCCCTGCCCATAATGCTTTAATGGTAATCCTATGTATTCAACTACAAATATCTCATTACATGTGTTGACCCTGACTTTTCACCATTGTATAATTCTGGATCTTTGTTCATTCGGCTAGGATTTAGTCCCCGGTATCAATCCTAATTATGCATATAGACCTCTGTGTCTTCCTCTGTGTGTTCTAGTGCGTAGAACATCTCAGGACTAGTGGGGCCCACCATGGCACCTGGTGGGACCCGCCACGTATTCTGAGTGTTCTGTACGTACAGAACACCCTCCCTTATTGCCTACATAAGGCAGATTACTTGAAATGCAAAACATTGCATTTTTGGCCCTAGGTACTATTCATCATGAATAGTACATAGGTTGGGTCCACCTAGCAGAAACGGGGCCCGCTGCCCCTATTAACCTATTCTGTGTATTCTGTACTTACAGAATACATTGTCCAGCTGCCTTACGGAAGGCACAGCGCTTGGCATCGCAAATGCCATTTTCTGGACCCATTATGCTGTGGGGCCCACCTAGGACATTAGTGTGGCCTGCTGCTCCTATTTCCTATTCTGTGTATTCTATACTTACAGAATACATTTCACACCTGCCTACGTGTGGTAGGATACACAGAATGCAAAATATTGCATTTTGAACCTAGATCACTATTCACTATGAATAGTATACAGGCGGGGCCCGCTTCCCCAATTAGCCAATTCCGTGTATTCTATACTTACAGAATACATTCCGCTGCTGCCTTACGCAAGACACATCTCGTGGCATTCCGAATGCCACATTTGTAGGTTCACCACGCTGTGGAGCCCACCAAACACTAGTGGGACCCGCCTCCCACTATCATCCATTTTAAGGCATTCTGTACGCACAAAACACGCCTCATTCACTGCCTCACTTAAGGCAAAACGCTTGGTATGCTATTTACCACTTTCTGGGCCCTTTTGTGCTGTGGGGCCCATAGGGGTACTATTCATAGTGAATAGTACCCAGGCGGGCCCACCGCCCGAATTCACCAAGTTGAGTGTTCTTGACGCATAGAACACATTTCCGCTAGTACCTACACCAGGCACGACCCACGGCATCCCGTATGCCTCATTTTAGCCTTAATGAGCCTATTAGGCCCAAATTGGGCCCATTAGCAAAAACTCGATGTTCGGGGCCAAATTTGAGAAAACTTATAACTACAAAGTTTCTTGAAATGTCGTTTGCACTTTCCTAGACATATGGCACGCATCCCGTTCCACCCGTTCGAGGTGGAGCGCATAGGTCGAAAACGCAACGTGCGTAGCGCATAGCCCTATAGGCTACGCACGTTGCATAGTAAAGATGTTTGATCGGGAGCCCTTTCGGGACCGAATTTGGAAAAACTTTCTTCTACAAAGTTGTTCCTCACGTCGAATAACGCTTATACACTTCGTGGCGCATCCCGGAAGTGACCACAGTGGGCCCTACGCAAGGGTTTCCGAACTATATGCGCACGCATATAGGCCTATGTGCGCAGCATATCGGCTATGTGCTGCGCACATAGCCTTATATGTGGCGCACATAGGTGTAGGATTTTTCAAATCCGGGCCAAAATTACAAAACTGCCACACCCAAAAATTGTTCTATAAATATAGAGCTCGGGGTAACATTTTAGGGATCCCGAAAATTGCCTTTGGCAAGGCCAAACTCTGCA
>CANYBF011679215.1:0-10281 GCA_948192965.1 Dalechampia spathulata | reverse complement strand
AACACAAGGAAAATGCAGAAATCAAAGGAAAAAAAAATATTTGAGGATCATACGCGATCGCGTATGATATGGTGATGATCATATGCGATCGCGTATGATTATACGCGATCGAGGCAAAACAAAGAGAAAATCATAAACACATGCTTAAAACATAACAAGAAGCATTCGGCCATCAAAATAAATCAAAAATAACACTTTACGGAATATGCGCTATCGCGTATGATATTGAAATAATCATACGCGATCGCGTATAACCATACGCGATCGCGTATAACCATACGCGATCACGTATAACCATATGTGATCGTGTATAACAATAAGAAAATCACAAGAAAAGGGTTAAAATATAACATATATTATTCGGCCATCAAAATAAATTGAAATCAGAATTTTTATAACATACACGATCGGGAAGATCATATGCGATCACACATGATAATGTGCATGCAAAATGAGGTGAAAGCAAAACACATAAAATCACATATAAATCATGCGCAAAACATTAAAACGATTCAATTTCAATAAATTTAGGCATGGATACAACAAAAATCACATAATAATAATGAGAAAAATGGTGGATTTACTAACCTCTCGTCGATTCTCCTTAGCTCCGAGTAAAGGGAACAAAAGAGTAGTCCAAAATCCAAGCTTAGGGAATGTAGTAACCTAAAACTAAGTGATTTTGTGAATTAATTTTAATCCCAATTACTTAGAATAGTTAAAATTAGGTTAAGGAAAGCCAATCCCGTTTTTAGCCGTCAAAAACCCTAATCCTGCAGCTCTCAAAGTGCCAACCCCTGTCAGAATGGAGTTCCAAAACTTTTAAAGTTGCTGCCCCAGAGACATACGCGATCGCATATGTCAAACCCTAAAACATACGCAATCGCGTATGCTCACATATGCGGTGTGTCACAAACATAGGCGATCGTGTATGTTTGTACATATGTGAGGGTCCAAAACATATGCGGCGTGTGACGCCCCAGAATGGTCCAGAAGGATCTGAATCAACCCAGAATGGCCGAAGACCAACCCGAAATGGTCCAGAATCATCCCGGACTCGACCCGAGTCAAGCCGGTCCAAAATTAGGGTGCGACAATTGCCCCCTGATTAAGAAGAATTCATATGTATTCCAAGCATGCAATTCTCCCTGAATCAACAAGAGCACCTAAATTAGACAAGATGGTGGGCCAGAAGGTTGCATGAGAGAAGTCTCATCTCTTCAACCTATGGCAAAAGAGTTGCGTAGAAGCAGTCTCATCCTACCAACTATGGGGATAGTGTAAAGGGAGTCTCACTTTACCACTTGGGGATGAAAAAGTTGTGTAGGGGCAGTCTCACCCTACCAACTGTGGGCTAAAAAGTTGCATAAGAGCAGTCTCGTCCTACCAACTGCGGGCTAGAAAGTTGTATCCACCGGGGATAAAAACAAAAGTTGTGTAGGGGAAGTCTCACCCTACCAACTTTGGCTAAAATGTCTTGTAGGGGCAGTCTCACCCTACCAACTGTGGGCTAAAAAGTTGCATAGGAGCAGTCTCGTCCTACCAACTGTGGGCTAAAAAGTTGCATAGGAGCAGTCTCATCCTACCAACTGTGGGCTAGAAAGTTGTATCCACTGGGGATAAAAACAAAAGTTGTGTAGGGGCAGTCTCACCCTACCAACTGTGGGCTAAAAAATTGAATAGGAGAAGTCTCGTCCTACCAACTGTGGGCTAGAAAGTTGTATCCACTGGGGATAAAAACAAAAGTTATGTAGGGGCAGTCTCACCCTACCAACTATGGCTAAAAAGTCATGTAGGGGCAGTCTCACCCTACCAACTGTGGGCTAAAAAGTTGCATAGGAGCAGTCTCATCCTACCAACTATGAAGAAGTGTTCTCCTATACAGTCACGATCTAGCGAGAGAGTTGCATGAGATAGCGATGATCTCACCAACTGTGGGCAAAAGGTTCTCCCAGACGGTCATAATCTGGTGAGAAAGTTGCATGAGGTAGCAAGACCTCACCAACTATGGGCTGAGAGTATCCTCTAGACGGTCACGATCTAGCATGAATAAGTATTGTGCCTAGGTACTACCAAATAGGACTTTCTCTGTCTCTCGTACAGGTAAAGAAGTTACGTAAGAGTGATCTCATCTTACCAACTTGTAGGCTAGAAAGTTGCATAGGACCAGTCTCATCCTACCAACTGTGAGGAGTGTGTAAGGGCAGTCTCACCTTACCATTGGGGAGCTAAAGAAGTTGTGTAGGGGCAGTCTCACCCTACCAACTGTGGCTAAACATTTCTCCTAGATGGTCACGATCTAGTGAGAAATCGGTTTCAGAGGTATAATTTATAGAAATCATTGTAAAAATGAGATTTTTCAGAATTCAGAAAGATGCCGGATCAATTAGAAACTCATCGATCGTGAAAATTCCTAAGAAAAATGCTTAAAAATGGGCCAAAAACAAGTCTAAAGGACATACGTGATCGTGTATCTTCCGTTCCACGCCGCATATGTTACATGTACGATCGCGTATAAGACATACGCGGTGCATGCAATAAGTCATACGCAATCGCATATGTTATGTACACGCCACATATCTAAACATACGCGATCGCATATAAACATACGTGCCGCGTGCATAAGATATATGCGATCGCATATGTTTCACTTAGATTTTCACTTTCTAAACACTCTCTCTTAGCTTTAGATTCTCTGTTTTCTAGTGCACTGTTACGATGGCCCAACAGAGACCTTGCGAGTTCGCTAGATATGGGGGAGCAGACACCCCACACCACCGGATAGCGCATGGAGAGCAGGTCCCACTGCTCCTGGAGCCCGCGATGCACCGATCTCAGCAGATCGACCAACCAGTAAGAGCTCCTAACCCTATTTCCTATGTGCTTTATTTATTTTCCTATGTGCATGGCATGATTTAGGATTAGGACTATAGGCATAAACCTAGGAGCAAACGTGTAGACCCTAGGTTTTACAGTACTTAGGAAATATTTATTTGGCATGAGTTTAGGGGTTCGAGTTTAGGACACTTACCTGGTGGTGTTGCTTGTTGTAGGCCCGGGTTGTCATGACTGGTAACTATTCTGGCATCAGTCGCTGGTTTCAGGAGTTACCTCCGGCCGTCAGGGCGAGGGTAGACATGTTTGGATTTGCACCGCTGCTTGGTTGCTTCATCGACGGTGAGACACGAAGCGTCTTGTCTGTGCTTGGTGCTATGCTGGAGAGGTGGTGGGACACGACCCAGACGTTCCACCTACCTATTGGGGAGTTCACTATTACTCCATCGATCTTCACAGTGATGACCGATGTGTCTTGCATCGGTCTGGAGCTCCCCATGATTGATATTACGATAGCTGATTGGGGGCTTATCGTGGAGCTTCTAGGGGTCATGCCCCCGTAGAGAGGAGACAGGAAGATCATGTATGACACCCTCTGTCGTACATGGAAGGGGAGGCTACCAGAGGACCCTGAGTCTGTGGACCAGTATGCCCGGAGCTTTCTGATGTATTTCTTGGGCAGCTCCCTTTTCTCTGAGTCGGGCTCCATGACTCACCTGGGGTTCCTAAGCGCCCTATGGGACCTGGACCGGTTACGGGAGTACGATTGGGGTACCCCGGCCTTGGCTTTTCTGTACGCCGGGATGGACTGGATCAGCAGGGGGCACATCCAACTGCTCGGATTCTGGCCTATCATTCAGGTACGTACCTGCAACTCTTTACTTGAAAAATTTGTTAATTTGAATGATATATTCCTAACCTTGTCTTTCGTGTGCAGCTGTTCACGTACAGGACGGCCTTTTGTGAGGGTCCTGCTGATATGAGGGAGGGTGACCTCCTATTTCTTGCTATCCAGTCTTGGTTTTGGCCTCGCTTTGGGGCCGTGAGGGATCTTGACACGTACCGAGCCCGGCTTAACAGGCTCACGGAGGATGTAGTGAGTAATCCTATAAAAGAAAGAAAGAAAATTTCAGTTTCTGCAATGTTAAGCTAGGTTTTTTATACTTACTTGTTTTTGGCTTTGCAGGTCCGCCTGTCCTGGCTATGGGAGGAGGACAGGACCCCCAGACATCGTCATTGTGGCACGTTAGAAGGACGAGTTACGGATACTGATGGAGTCTCCCGAGTCTCGGGAGTGGTATCTGGGAGAGAGGGTACGCGGGTCGGATTTGGGCATGGCGGCCCGGATTGTCCCTGCTGATCCCCCTCAGGATATGTTCTGGGGCACCCATCTGACCAGGGGAGACTTGGAGATTGCCCTGTTGGGCGTGCCTGCTAGCAATTTCTCCATCACGGGGAGCTATCCCCAGTTCGTCAGGGATCGCCTAATGCCATGCATAGGGGTGGCACCTTGGGATCAGGCTCCCATGGCGGGATCCTCTACTGCTACTGATGCTGCTAGGCCTGACCCTTCTATTGTCGGAGGTAGTGGTCGGAGGGTCCGACGGAGAGATAGGTCAGGTGAGCCTTCTGATGCTACGACCACTGGCCTTGGGGTCTTGACAAGTCCGCCCACCCGTCAGGTGACACTTACCGCTAATGATCTGAGCGAGTATGTTCACCTGTCGGTGCCGTGTCCGCCTTATCCCTTGGAGTTCACTCCGCCAGACTGTACCGTGGTATGTTTCTGACTCAACTCTGGTATTCATTGTAGGCCTTAGCATTTCTGACGTTGTTCCCTATTTCCCAGGTTCCCCAAGCTGAGCATGAGAGACTCGTTTACATGATGGATGGCATGAGGCTGAGCTGGTCCCAGCATTGCCATGCCTTTCAGCAGACGGCTCATAACATACGGGCGCAGTACGAGGCAGAGTTAGCCGAGGCCCGAGCATGGATTGATCACCTTGAGCGCGAGGCAGCACGAGCGCACCTGGACTCATACGGCGAGGGCTAGGGGCCTCACTCCTCCCTGTTGTACTTTACTTTTTTCTTTATATCCCCTACTGTCCCGGGGTGTGGGGCAGAATAAAATTTGTTGATACATGATATTCTTTTATTTTTTCTGATCTCTGCCTCTTTTCTGAACTTTAAAATCTGTAGAACCCCGTAGCTTGGCATAACATAGTCCTTAGATAGCTTCCCACCCGTATTAGAAATGCCCTGACTTTAGCACGTGTTTAGACATATGCATGTATGCATGTATGCATGATCGCATGAATGCATGTGGGATTGATTCTGATTTATCCTCGTGTCTCTTTGTACAGGTTGTGGATTGTAGCTCGAGGACGGTACTTGGAAAGAGGGTTGCATGCTCTTCACCATCCGTGGTGTCTACTGATTCACCACAGACCCATCCGCTGGATGACTTCTTTGCTGGGCTGACCGCACCGGGCTGGAAGAAGCTGGAACCTTTCGGGCTACATGCTTTGAGTGCCTATCACCATGTGAGGATAGACCCTGGCTTTCTGAGAGCTGCCTCTAGCTTCTGGGACCCGACTGATCATGTTTTCTGGATTTGAGACTTTGAGATATGCCCCTTACCTGAGGAGTTTAGGGCCATTATGGGCAATCACTCACTGGATCATGCACAGCTTGTGATACCATCAATCTCGGGATCCGAGGTGGTGTGGCAGATGGTAGCCTTGTTCGATCTACCTCCGAGGGTAGCCTACACATACTTATCCCCCTATCAAGGACTTGTTTCTACCAGTATCATCAAGACTTGCCGGAAGAAAGACCCTTCTAGTCCTGTCTGGGTTCGGGTAGTTCAGTTTTGCATACTTGGTCGATATCTGCTTACGCATCTTGGAGACGAGGTGCCTTGTTAGGTGCTTTCCATTTTAGACCAGATGGCAAAGGGCCGAGATCCGTATCCCCTCGTCTTAGCAGAGACACTGACTGGTTTGGACGACATGCGACGTACCAATGGAGAGCTCATGGGAGGGAGTCCCCTACTGCTTCAGGTATGAGTTCTAAACTGCCTTTGCAGGTTTTCAACTTAGAAAAGCTGTATTTTTTCACCCTTACTTTTGCATGAGTCGCCCCTTGTGGGGTTTTTGGCTCATCAGGCTTTATTTTTGCTGAGACCCTAACTTTTGCCTGAACTGCCCCGTTCGGGGTTTTCAATTCAGCGGGTCGCTCTAATTTTTTCCTGAGCCATCTTGTGTAAGATTTTCGACTCAGCGAGCTTTTTCTATTTTTTTTCTCTTTTTTCTTTTTTCTCTTTTTTCTTTTTCAGATCTGGTTACAGGAGAAGTTAGGCTTACTGGAGAGCCCTTCAGGTAGATTGAGTCGGTACACGTCGCATAGCTTCTAGTCGAGAGGACTGTTACCTCCTTGGCAGCAAGGTGCCACTGTAGCAGACTGGATAGATAATTTAACTGAGATGTCGAGTGACAGTGTCAGGTGTACCTGTCCTTGGTGGAGGATCAAGCAGGTAATAGTGTCTACTTACGTCGACTGTGTTCCGCTGGCAGGTCTTTTCCAATGCTCGTTCTATACTCCTTCACGTTTGTGTAGAAAGTATGGGTCTTCACAATTTATGCCTGCCATATTGCCTATATTCGAGGGAGCATGCCTGACTCAGAGGTTCCTGGAGCATTTGGAGCATGTATGGCCTAGCAGGGAGACTGCCCCATACCGCATTGATACCTATCCTGAGGTTTCTGGTCCCTATCGTCAGTGGGTGGCGATGCTATTACAAGAATCCGATCCTGACACCAGGGAGGAGTATCACAGAGAGTTGCGCTGCAGAGAATAAAATCAAGGCTAATATTTATACTCAGTGATATCAAAATGTTATTCTCTATTTTTCATGTAATAAAATGGTGAACTTTATTTTAAACTCGCTCTTGCATATGAATCACGACTTTATTTACATACAAGACATTTGAGTTACATTTCCATACGCATTTTAAGTAGGTACTATTTTATCCGATGACCTGACTGCCGTAATTAATCAGCCGTAAACAGTTTTCTCATTAATCAACCTAACTCTCTACCCTAACTTTTGCCTAAGAATCAGATTGAATCCCAGCGGGCTAGACATGAAATAGCTTCAGCCAATCTCTGTTGACTGGTTCCGAGAACTCATTACCGTCCATGTCTATCAGCTTCACAGCCCCTTTTGACAAAACCGTCTTGACAACATAAGGTCCTTCCCAGTTCGGATGAAACTTCCCTCGAGGATCAGGAACTGCGGTTTTGCACTGCTTGAGCACTAAGTCACCTTCCTTTAGTTGGTGCGGACATAATTTCTTATTGAAAGCTCAAGCTATTTGCTTCTGATACAGTTGCATGTGAAAGAGAGCTCTGAGTATCTGTTCATCCAATACTGCCAGTTGTTCATACCTTCCCCTGCGCCATTCCATCTTAGGGATCCCGGCTTCCAACACTATTATGAGACTCTTCATTTCTAGCTCAATCGGCAAGACAGCTTCCATACCATATACCAACGAGTAAGGAGTCATTCCCGTCGACGTTCTTACTGTCGTCCTATAACCCCAAAGTGCCAGCGGTAACTTCTTAGACCAGTCCCTGTAACCCACCGACATGTTGGCTAAGATCTTTTTTATATTCTTGTTTACGGCCTCGACTGCGCCATTAGCCTGTGGACGATAAGGTGAAGACCTGTGATGCTCGATGCCATACACTGTCAACAAATCCCGGGTTCTACCTTGGAACTGTACCCCATTATCCGTAACGACATGATTAGGCACTCTGTATCTGCAGATGATATTCTTCTCAATAAACCGAGCCATCTGTTTTTCCCCCAATTTATTGAATGAAGCTGCTTCCAACCATTTAGAGAAGTAGTCGATGGCGACGACTATGAAACGATGACCATTAGAAGCATACGGGTGTATCTCACTGATAATGTCGATTCCCCAGGCTGAGAAGAGCTACGGAGATGTCAGGCTCTGTAGTTCCATAGGAGGGAGATGTTTCAGATCACCGTGAATTTAGCACTCCTTGCAATGCCTAACGAACTTGATGCAATCAGACTCCATAGTGGTCCAATAGAACCCCTGTCTCAGAATCTTCTTGGACAAGATGTATTCGTTCATATGTACACCACACAAACCAGCGTTAATATCCTCCATGAGTTACCATGCCTTCGATCTCGTTGTGCAACGTAAATGTTGCCCATCCACCGTCCTTCGATACAAATCACCTTCGAATAGCAGATACTGAGAGGCTAACCGGTGAAGTGTCTTCCGATCAGTCTTAGAAGCTTCTTCGGGGTAACTTCGATCCTTCAGGAACCTCAAGATGTTTGAATACCACTCATTTCCATCCACTTCAGCAACTAACACAGCCAGGTGAGAATGGCACGGGGTACTGGATGTCGTCATAGAAAGAGGTCGCATCTGAGACTCCTTGGGGCCTTCCCATAAAGATGCTAAAGTAGCCAGACCGTCTGCCATCTGATTCTTGCTCCGAGGGAGATAATTGAACTGACACTGAATGAACACGAGGAGCAAACCCCGCAGATGAGTCGAGTACGGCTTCAAACGTTCTTCCCTGACCTCCCATTCAGCCTTTGTTTGCTGTACCACCAATAGCGAATCACCAAAGATTTCCACTTCTTTGACGTCAAACGCAATGAGGGCTTTGATACCATGAATGCACGCTTCGTACTCTGCCATGTTGTTGGTAACCGAGAATTCCAATTTCATCGCCATTGGAATTATGTCACCTGTAGGAGTGACCAGTATTACTCCAATCCGGGCACCTTATCAATTAACAGCTCCGTCAAAGTACATCTTCCAACCGTCCAGCACAATCATGGCTAGGTGTTTGTCAGGAAATTCCAACTCCCAATGATCTGTGCCCTCAATAGGTTGTAACGCCAAGAACTCTGCTATGGCCTTGCCTTTGATGACCTTCTTCAGCATGTACTCGATGTCGAATTCTGACAATAAGACCAGCCACTTTGCCAGCTTTCCCACGAGTGATGGCGCATTGTACAAGTTGTGCATTGGGTCCTCCTTAGATATTACCCGTACTGTGTAGCTCTGGAAGTAATTCCTTAACCTCTGTGTGACCTATACCATAGCCAAATATAGCTTCTCAACCCGACTGTACTTGGTTTCATATTCGAGAAGCTTTTTACTCAGATAGTAAACTGGGTGTTCCAGTCCTGCTCCGTCCTCTTGAACCATCATCGACCCCAAGGATGATTCCCCGATTGCGAGGTATAGTGTTAAAGGGATACCCACTTTCGGAGCTTGTAAGATTAGAGGGGTCGCCAGGTACCTCTTGATTGCATTGAAAGCTTTCTAAAAATCTTCATCCCATACCACCAGCTGTTTCTTCCTTAAGAGCTTGAAAATTGGCTCACAAGTCATGGTGAGCTTCGCAATAAACTGGCTGATGTATTGTATTCTTCCCAAAAAGCCTCGTACCGCTTTCTCTATTTTAAGAGCTGGCATCTCTTGGATAGCTCTAATCTTGTCCGGATTGATCTCTATGCCTCTGTCGCTGACCACATGACCCAGAAGCTTCCCAGATGTTACCCCAAATACGACTTCTTCCGGTTCAGCCTTAAATTGTACTTCTCCGCTCTGGTGAGGAACTTGTCTAATACCGCTGCATAAGAACTCCTGGTCTGGGACTTAACCGTCATGTCATCGATGTATACCTCTACCTCCTTGTGCATCATATCATGGAGCAAAGTAGTGGCTACTCGCTGATAGGTGACACTAGCGTTCTTCAGGCCAAAAGGCATTACCCTGTAGCAATAGGTACCCCACTCTGTAATGAAGGCTATCTTGATCTTATCCTCAGATGCCATCAGATTCTGATTATACCCTGAGAACCCGTCCGTGAAAGATTGCATAGCACTGGCTGCCGCGCTATCTACCAAAACATCAATATGAGGCAAAGGGAAATCATCCTTTGGCGATGCTTTGTTCAAATCCCTATAGTCAACACAAACCCAGACTCTCCCATCCTTCTTGGCTACCAGTACAACATTAGCCAAATAGGTTGGATACTCAACTACTTCCAGGAAGTTTGCGTCAATCTGTTTGGTGATATCCTCTTTCACCTTCTGTGCCCATTCTGGTCTTAGTCATCTCAGTTTCTGCTTTACTGGTCTGGCCTCTAGTAGGGTTGGAATACGATGCTCCACTATACACCGGTCAACCCCTGGCATATCCTCATAAGACCAAGCAAAAGCCCTTTCATGTCTTTTCAGAATACTTTCGATTTCTTTTCTCTCGTCGACAGTCAAGGCATCAGACAAACTGATCATGCGAGGATCTTCTGCAGTGCCCAAATTAAATGTATATGTAGATGCAGCATTAATATCAAATATGCTCATGTCATCATGATGTATATGCA
>CANYBF011679183.1:0-13034 GCA_948192965.1 Dalechampia spathulata | reverse complement strand
TACCTAAACCTCATTTTACACATATACACTTCTATACCCTCAATTGAATCATGGTCTGCCCCTTATACTCCAGGAAAAACACAGTTGTAGATAAGGCGGCAACCATCTATGCTACCCCGAAACATCATCTATTTCCTAATTCTCTTCTGATCTCATCACATCCCAACCCAGAAATCATTCCATAAGATATGCACAATCAAATGAGCAACGTCCCTTACAATCATCGATCATATACATACATAAGGAGATACGTGTACATCCTATCAATCATACACACTGGTATAAAACTACTAGGGTCTCTATCGTGGATGTGACATTCTCTATTAGAGCCATCAATGATTACTTGCCAAGTTTAAGCTCATAGATATTCCTAAGTAAAATGGAGTTAGGGATCCAAAGAATCATCTCAAGAGTTTTACGATGATGATAAGCATGATTGATTTATCATATGAGCAAATAGTCTGACTCTTCTTCATTTCATTGGAAGGACCAACACTCACTTTGTAATATCCATAAATAGGGGTTTGAAGAATAAGTATGAGAATACTTAAGTAAGAAACCGACTGAAATTATAATAGAAATATTTTTAGACAACTTTTGGTGTTGGTACGAGCATATTGAATGGGAGGTAATGGTATGGGTGTACCGTATGTTAGTCGTGAGAGCCAAAATTTGGCAATGGGTGGTACAGTCGTACCAGAGTGTTGGTGTAGTTCTGTTATTGAAGTTTTTAAGACGGTACAGGCGTACGTGAATCGGTACGATCATATGCAATAAAAAATTAACTTTTTAAAAGGGAAATCAGGTCAAATTTCTCATTTTTCTTCAGTTGATTTCCTTCAAATCTTCTTGTTTTCTTAGGTTTTAGAGTTTAAGTGAGGAATTGACCAAGATTCAAAAGCAATTGATAGAGGTAAGTTGTTTAATTAAGCTTTATACAATTTAGGATTTGTTTTGGTATGTTATATATTGGAAATGTTGTTAAATGATGAGTTTAAGTTATGGTTAGATAATTAGAGGAAGGGAATTGTGTTTTTGCAGGTGTTTTGGTTAATTATGAAGTTTTAATGTTGGAATATTTGAATTATGGATGAAACTCTATCGGATTTTCGTTAGAATTCTGTAATTTGGATAAATTATTATATAAGTTAGTAAAATTGGAATTTAAGTAAGCTATTGTATGGATATTAGGTGATTTTGGTATATGGTAAAAGTTAGGAGTGAATAGTAAATATGGGTTCATTTGTGTTACGCCCGCGTTTGACCCCCTAGGAGTTTTAGTGGTTTTGTGCACGTATGATTGGATGTATATATGTATGTATACATGTATTGCTTGCGTATGTGCTGTGTATTCTGTGCTTGTATGTGCGTCTTGAGGACGTATTTGATGTGTGCATGATGGCATGCATGTTTGCTTTGGTTAGGAGGTATTTCAGGTAGTCGGGGAGTGTGTTCAAGGGTGAGAAGAGGAGTTGTGAGAGGCGTACGGGCGTACGGGGAGGCTGTACCACCGTACAAGACAGGGGAGTTGAGGAGGCTAGGGCTCCTGGAGGACGTACGGGCGTACCAAAGGATTGTACGGTCGTACGGTTGCTCACAGGAAATCAGGTAGGATAGTAGAGCTCGCAGTTTTTTGGGCGTACGGGCGTACCATGTGGTGGTACGGCCATACCGTTGCTCGCAGGAGTTGGGGTTTGTCAGGCTTTTTAAGTTGGTACGGGAGTACCAAGATCGGTACGGGCGTACGCAACTTAAAATGAGCTTTTTAACAGCAGAAACCAAGCCTTTTTCTTATGTTTTATTTCCTTAAACCCTACCAAACGTCCTTAAACCCTAGGAACACACCGGAGAGGGGTTGCTAAACACTGAGAAGAGGCGAGAGCTAGAAGCTGAAGCTAGAACAGGTTAACGACATGATCGAGAGCGAGAGTTAGCAGTCTTCTCTTTCCAGGTTTGTGCTCGGAAATGTGTGTTTGTGTTAGCGTTGCGTTGGTCGAGCTAGAGATTGATTGTTTTAGTGGTTCTGTGGCTCGGTAAGCCTAGGAATGATGCTTGGGGATTGAATTCCCGATGATTATGCTTATGCATGCTTTTGATGCATGTGATTGTGGTTATTGGTTCCGAAAAGGAACGTATGTGTGGCTATGAGTTCTGAGAAGGAATGTACCTTGTGATTAATAGATGTTTGCTTTATAGTATTGGTATATGGCATGTGTATGCGTATTCATGTTGGCATCGCATTGCATGGTGAGGGGATGAAATAAGGGTGGCGATAATGTACTGTATCGCGGTACAAGAGCTACCGGTGTCTATCAATTAGTGGCCAGTGCAGGAGAGGTACTAGAGCTAATTGATAACACGGGAGTGAGATGCTCTCCATACAGGAAAAGAGCGCGAGACACGCCAAACCGAGGGTGAGTGCATATTGACTGGACTTTCCTATTGTGAGAGGCAATACGGAAGTCTGGTTGGGCAGAGATTGCCAAGTGTATGGGGTTATGTGCCTATTGTGTGGATGTGTGCCTATTACTTGGCTGTGTGCCATGTGTTATGTGGCTTTATGCCGTATGCGATTGCATGTCGTATGTATTATGGATGCTTTGGGTGTGCATGTGATATATGCGATTTGTGTTCCTAGCACCACTGAGATTTATTCTCAGCGTTTGTCATTTGATGAACGTAGGTCCGAGTTCAGAGGGCGAGCACCGGGGCTAGAGGTACAGCAGCTGGTTCGTGTCTTGGACTTCGGGACGGACTCCTGCAGTTTGTATCTTTGTGCATAGGCCTTTTGTATTAGAATTGGCAGTATACCGGATGTACTATGTATAAGAATCCTTGTATTAATGTATCCAGGGTTTGGTTTTGGTATTTATTTATATATCTTGTTATTTGGATTTCTTATACAAGCATTAGCAGGTCAGCTTCCCTTGTGGTATAGTCGTTGTTTGCCTGAGATGGGCGGGCGACGGTTATGCTATGGGAGCTTGTCGCATCCTCTTGAGTTGGGGTCGGGGGTGTGACAATTTGTAATTTTACCGTAGTTGAAAAAGGAAGTGATTAGGCTTATTCTGATAATTTTGTTGCTATGCAGCAGCAACAAAAGTTGACAAAAGATTGTTAGAAAAGGGTAAAGAAGTGGAAAAGGTTTTTATCAAGGTATGTGCACAATAAACGAACAACAATTATGTTCTACTATGATTTTAAGTTTTGTTATATATATAATTGAATGTTTTCTATGATTGGTTGTAAAATAGATATCAATGTTATTTTAGATATCTTATTGAGACAATTATATTTATTTTAAATGATTTATTTTTCATGATTGATTCAGAATGAGTATTTCAATTGCTCAGATTCTTATTACAGATACGCTGATATAAAAATGGGTTTTACTTGGTTTTGACTTATGGATTGATTTCATATGATTTATTTGATTTTATATGATTTAAAGAGAGTTTGAAAAGGTATATGATGTATTATCTTGATATATGAATTGAAAAGATTTTGAAAAAGAATTTGCATTTTATAACTAGTAATTTCCAGGTGATGATGAGATAGAAAGATGATTATGAGACATGCCTCATTGGGTTGAAAGGTTGAGTTATCGTTCCCTCCCTAATGAGAGGTATGCACGCTAGAGAGTATATGATATCACCTTAGGGATGGGATTGAGACCCATCTCCCATCCAGGTTACAGTAATGTGCTTAAAGTAATTTATGATACAAAGTCACCTTAAGAATAGGATTAAGACCTATCTCCTATTCGGATTGTAGTCATTTGTTTACAGTAACTTATGATTGAGATAGTATGATGAGATATAGTCACCTTAGGGGTGGGATTAAGACCCGTCTCTTATCCAGGTTACAGATAACTATAACTTATGACATGTTGGTGTAAGAAAAGATTAAAAAAAGGAAAAAGAAAAAGATAATAATGATTTATTAATACAATATATTATTATTATACTTTTAATAAGTATACAATACATGATGTATATTGAGTATATGATTTTGAAAATGTTTATTCTTTTACGTGTTTCAAAAAGAATGTAATGGTTATTATGTTTGAATATTGTGCACCATTGAGTTTTATACTCAACGTTCCTTTTTATGAACATAGATCATAATAGTGACAAAAGTAAATAATAGGTAAGCTTTGCTGTAACAGCTTAATTAGACGACTGCCTCCACAACCCAATACGAGACCTTTCTAGCATGGTTTATCCTCACTCACATGCTTCCCGAGAAAACTTCCCAAGAGGTCACCCATCCTATAATTGCTCCAAGCCAAGCATGCTTAACTATCGCTTAACTATGGAGTTCTTACGAAATGAGCACCGAAAAGGTAGGTGAACCTTGTTGGTATGGATAATACCTATCTAATCATTTAAGCTATTCTCGATTGCACAATCCCATACCTACATAATCTTGAAATCACTCAACTATACAACCCCATCCTTACACAGTCTTAGGATCCCTCTTCTTCGGGTGTGGGGTGAGTTCATTCATGTGCCCCTTTACCTAGAAGCCTGCCAGGAGCCAATTCTTGTCCATGCTCTTTCTGGCACTGGCATTCACTCCTAGCCCTCGTCGGCCCCGGGTATCACATGCTCACCAACTTTTGCTTGGTTCATCCCCGAACCACACCGTACTAGGAGAGGTCTTGGCTCTAATACCAAACTGTAACAACCTGATTAGACAATTGCCTCGATAACCTAACATGAGACCTTTTTAGCATGCTTTATCCTCACTTACATGCTTCCTGAGAAAACTTCCCAGGAGATCACCCATCATTTAATTACTCCAAGCCAAGCATGCTTAACTATGGAGTTCTTACGGAATGAGCACCTAAAAGGTAGGTGCACCTTGTTGGTATGGATAGTACCTATCTAATCACTTAAGCTATTCTCAATTACACAGTCCCATACCTGCACAATCTTGAAATCACTCAACTATGCAACCCTATGCTTACACAGTCTCAGGATTCCTCTTCTTCAAGTATGGGATCAGTTCATTCATGTGCCCCTCTGCCTAGAAGCCTGCCAGGAGCCGCTCCTTGTCTATGCTCGTTCTGGCACCAGCGTTCACTCCCTACCCTCGTCAGCCCCGGATATCATATATGCACCTAGAAAGCTAAAGCTATTAAAGAGAACATATAGGTAGATATGTTTTTAAGTGTGTTTATGTTTAATATGATGTAATTATACAATTATAAAAAATACCCAGAGATAAAAGATAATGTTTTGTAAATAATATATTATATGATGTATGCTCTTTTTAAGATGCATTTATTTAAATGATTATGAAATTTTTAAAGTCTCTCATTTTTGTTATCGTAATTACGGTCACAAATTTCTATTCCGTTGTGTTTATTAATACTTATATATATATAACATCCCTTATAGTATGTTTAGCGGGTTTTCAGAGTCCGTGGGGAATCTGTTAAGCATATTACGGGAGCATGTCATAACCGATAGGAGGGGTAAGGTATGACACGCTTGGTATCATAGTCTCAACAAGGTGACCACGACTAAGTGGAAGCCTCTATATACTTCTTTTTGCAAAATGTATGGGTTCAACAAGGTGACCTGATTTAATATGAATTTATTGGATCTAGAGATGGTGAAGTAAAAACATAATGAGTCTTTCATGGACTACAACAGATAAATGGATAAAGTTGCATTAGTTATATAAAAGCCATTAGCATCTGATATGATGAACAAGCTTATTATAGGTTCATTGCCATTATACTAAGATAAGTTGAAGTACTAGACCTTCCACACCTTTGAATACACCTACTTAGTTAGCCAAAAGATTGAGTAAATAAAAGGATAGAAGAATGAACCTTCTTTTATCAAATCCAAAAAGACTACTTACATACAAGCCCAACATAAATTCCTATACATAAATACCATGTAACCACCTAGCTAAATACTCTAAGACATTAACCAACCTTAAAGGTTCTCAAATCTTGAGATGCTACTTTCCATGGTCTTTGGTGTGTCTATTGAAAGCCAAGCTTATTAAGCTACTTAAGCCAAATTTTTAAACACCACCCCCATGCATAGTAGACATTAAAATCTATCATCATTAAAACCAACACTATAGTCATAATACTAATGATTATCATTCTCTCAATAGGTCATTTAGGATCTTATTAATTTAGGTGAGCTTAAAGATCTCAAGAAATCTAAACCCTCTGTTAGACCCATGATTTTAATGCTTGATTTTGTTAAATTAATTTAAGTTAATTTAATTTTAAAATATTGAAAATAATGATGGTACAGGCTTATGGGATGTCGTACGAGCGTACCACAGTGGTATTTTATGTTGTATGGGCATACTATTGATCGTATGAACTCTATTTTATTTAACTTATCAAATTATGCTCGGTACAAGCATACCAATTCTGGTACGATCGTAGCACATTTTATGTTTTGACTCGTACAACTGTACTAAATGGTCTTACCATATTGCAAAAGTTACCGAGAGATTTGTGCAGGCGTACCAATTTGGTGGTACAGCTCTGCCAACCATTCGGCCTAAAATTGAATTGTGTTTTAAGTAGCGGTACGAGTGTATGGGATCTTGTACGGCCATACACACATTTACAAAAATATTTTAAATCTTTCTAATGGCTCTATTTTGTTAAATTCATTGCAATCTAACGGATCTATTTTTTGTGTAGAGCTTCTATATTATTAAGATAAGCTTTCTCAAGTAAGTTACTTTTGCTAGAAACTTATTCTTTCTTGATTATATCTCTCATTCTCTTATTTTCTCACTCTTTCACAACATAAGCTTTTGATTTGTAATCTTGGGTTGGTGTGTGATTAATGCTTGAGGCATTATTGTTGTAATTCAGAGTAGATTACTATGAGTTTGATTGATATTGTAAAGGTTTAAGTGTAAGTATTAAAAACACTAGTGATTGAATTCTTGATTGAAGAATTCATTGTTGTATTGTGTAGTAGTTTCGTGAAACCCTAAGTTGTGACTTAGGAGAAGGGGACATAGGCTAAGAGTTGTGCTAAACCACTATAAATTGTACCTTGTATTTACTACCATAATTTTATAGATTTTCATTTGGTATCAGAGCATGGTGCTCATTATTGATTAAAATTAACGTTTTAGAGCTAAAGATCAATGGCAGCTCAAGGTATTAAAAGCTAATCCTACACTAGACCACCCTTCTTTGATGGAATAGATTACCTATATTGGAAGCAAAAAATGGAAGTCTTCTTGGAGAGTGATGGAGTGGATTTTTTTTGACTTGATTGAATGTGGTTTTTCTCCTCCAACAATTACAAATAAAGGGTGTGATAACTCTTAAGCCCAAGGTAACTTAGACTAGAGAGGAACCCAAGGCAAATGCTAGGAATAAGAAGGTAATGACTATACTATATTATGCAATTAGTCATGAGGAATATGGACGTGTTTCATATTGTGTTATGGCTAAATAAATTTGGGATGCCTTGGAGACTAACTATGAAGGAACTAATCAAGTTAGAACCAAGAAGGTGCAGCTTCTAACTCATCAATATGAATTATTCATAATGAAGGCAAATGAGGGCATATCAGAAATGTACAACCGCCTTATACTGATTACAAATGGGTTGATGAAGTTGGGCAAAATATACCAAATAGAAGACATCAACAATAAGATCTTGCAGGTATTGCTAAAGAAGGATTAGGAGTCTAGAGTAACCTCAATCAAAGAAACAAATGACTTATGTGTTTTATCAACCAATGTTCTACTTGGAAAGCTTCTTACTCATAAGATTACTCTCAAGCAAGGAGTTAAAGGAGACAAAAGGAGAGGAATAGCACTTAAAGCTTCAAAGGAAGATGATGATTCTTCCATAAGTAAAGGAGAAATTAATGATGAAGTAGCCCTCCTTTTTAAAAGAATAAAGAATCTTTTTATGAAAAAGGAGAAATTTGAGAAGGATCCTAGGAAGCCATTTGAAGTAAGGAAGGACTAAAACAAAAGAGATACATTCAAGAGGGGTCCTGCAGTTTGTTATAAATGCAACAAGCCGGGACATATGAGGAATGAATGTCCTCGACTCAACAAGTCATTCAAGCCTTTCAAAAAGAAGGCATTGAAAGTAACTTAGAATAATGATAATGAGACTCATGATGATGTGTCCGAAGATGAAGGAGCAACAAACCTTTATTTCATGGCATTCTTGAATGATGACAAAGATGAGGTAACCACATCTTCCTAATCTTATTATAATAATAATGATGATTATGATGATGATGAGAATGATACATTAGAAGAACTTTTAGAAAAGTATGAACAATTATCTAAGAAATACAAATCCCTTAAAAACAAGTTTGCATGTGTTCCAAAGGAGAAAAATGATTTGCAAAATGAACTTGTTTCTTGCAAAGATAAAATTAAAAGTATTGAAAAGGAAAATAAAGCTTTGAAAGAAGAAAAAGACAAGGTTTCAAAAGAAAGAGATTTATTGAAAGACAATCTTTCTAATTTTGAAAAAGAGGTATTAAAATTGATTCTATTTTGAAATGTCAAAAATTTAATAGTGATAGAGAAGGTATTGGTTTCAATCAAAATTCTTCCTATACCTCTAAGGGAACCGTATTTATGAAAGCATCTACCTCCATTCAAAAATAAAAGGATTTTAAAGGCAAAAGTGTTTATACTAGGACCAACACCTTGCATAAATGTTTATGTTCATATAGTAAACGTCATGTTCATGCATCTAGAAAGAAAAATTCTCATAATCATTCTAGATTTAAGAATGTTATTTATCATTATTGCAATAGAAGGGGGCATACAACTAATAGATGCTACATTAGGAAAATACATTGGAATTGTGATGATATTTGTACTTTTAACCCTTAAGGACCCAAATACATTTAGGCACCTAAGAAAAAGTAAATGTATTTGTTTTGATAGGTATGCTTGAGATTCAAGATAAGTGCAAATAAATGGTACCTTGATAGTGGATGCTCAAGGCATATGATCGGAAATGCAAGCCTCTTCTCCAACTTTGAAAAATGGGATAGTGGTAATGTCACTTTTGAAGACAATGCCAAAGGTAAAGTGGTTGGAATTGGTAAGATTGGTAAGGAATCCAACTTTTCCATTAACAAAGTTTTATTAGTTGAAGGATTAAAACATAACTTGTTAAGCATAAGTCAACTTTATGACAATGGTTATAAGGTTGTCTTTAATCCTAAAGGTTGCTTTGTTTATAGGATATGTGATGATAAGTTGATTTTTCAAGGGGAAAGAATTGAAAATGTTTATGTAATTGATTTAGAGTCTTTTACTAATAAAAGTGTTAAGTGTCTTATTTTTATAAGTGAGGACTCATGGTTATGGCATAGAAGGCTTAAACATGCAAGCTTTGAAAGCATTGAAGATCTTGGAAAGAATGAGCATGTGGTTGGACTTCCAAAGATCAAATTTCTCAAGGATAAGCTATGTGAAGCTTGTTAAATGGGCAAATAAATAAAGTCCTCATTTAAGGTAAAGAACAAGGTAACAATAACGAAATTACTTCACATGGACTTGTTTGAACCTACTAGGATTGCTAGTTTAGGAGGCATGCATTATGCACTTATTGTGGTTGATGATTACTCTAGATTTACTCAGGTTTCATTTATAGCTCATAAAGATGATGCATTTAATACTTTTCAAACATTAACCAAAAGATTACAAAATGAAAAAGGATATTACATTTCAGCTATTATGAGTGATCATGGAAAGGAATTTCAAAATGAAAACTATAAGTCATTTTGTGATTTGTATGGCATTAATTATAACTTTTCATCTCCTATAACTCCTCAATAAATGAGGTGGTTGAAAGGAAAAATAGAACTCTTTGTGATATGGCAATGCTTAATGAGTATTAATTACCATCGTACTTTTAGGCCAAAGCTGTCAATACCACTTGCTATGTTTCAAATAGAGTTAATTTAAGAGTTACTTTGAATAAAACTCCTTATGAGCTATGGAATGGTAGAAAACCAAGAATTTCATACTTTAGAGTATTTGCTTGCAAGTGCTACATTTTAAATACCAAGGATAATCTTGGAAATTTTGATCCTAAAATGAATGAAGGTTTATTTCTCAAATATGCAACATCTAGTAAATCATATAGGGTTTTCAATAAAAGGTCTTTGGTTGTTGAAGAGTCAATGCATATTGGTTTTGATGAAACTAACCCCCTTAGTCCAAGAAAGGATCTTGTTAATGATGATATAGGTATTCTAATGGAACAAGGAAAGGAACATGAGAACCAATAAGAGGTGATCCCTAAATATATTGAAAAGGTAGAATTCAATAAGATTCCTCCTCACCTTGCTACTACTACAATCTTGCACAATCTTTTAAAAGATTAGCAATTTCTGAAAGGGCACTCTAAAGAGCTAATTATAGGTGAAACATCATAAGGGGTAACTACTCATTCTCATTTTAAAAATATTCATAACAATTTTGCATTCATATCTCAAATAGAACCAAAGAATATTAGTAAAGCCTTAAATGATGAAAATTAGGTTATTACTATACAAGATGAACTTAATCAATTTGAAAGGAATAAGTGTGGACCTTAGTACCTAAACCTAGAAATGCTTTTGTAATTAGAACTAGGTGGGTATTTAGAAATAAATTAGATGAGGATGGTGCTATAACTAGGAATAAGGCTAGATTAGTGGCACAAGGGTATAGTAAGGAAGAAGGCATAAACTATGATGAGATCTTTGTATCCGTTTCTAAATTAGAAGCAATTAGGATATTGTTGGCATATGTATCTCATATGAATTTCAAACTATTTTAAATGGATGTCAAAATTTCATTTCTAAATGGTTTTATTGAAGAAGAAGTGTATGTTGAACAACCCTCTGGTTTTGAAGATTTTAACTTTTCAAACCTTGTTTTCAAACTTACCAAAGCTTTATATGGGCTTAAACAAGCTCCTAAAGCATGGTATGATAGGTTGAGCTCATTTTTGATTGATCATGGTTTTGAAAAAGGTAAGGCAAACACCACACTCTTCATTAAGAACTATAAACATAACATTTTACTTGTGCAAATTTATGTTGATGATATTATATTTGGTGCTCCTAATGAAGAGTTATGCAAGGAATTCTATAAATATATGTAGGGAGAATTTGAGATGAGCATGATGGGAGAATTGAAGTATTTCTTAGGACTTCAAGTCAAGCAATATGAAGATGGAATATTCATCAACCAAGTCAAGTACGCTCAAGAGATGTTGAAGAAATTTGGAATGGAAGATGCTAAAGTAAGCAAAAAGCTTATAAGCACTATAACCAAGCTTTCATTGGATGAAAATGGCAAACAAGTATATCAAAAGAAATATAGAGGCATGATAGGTATATTGCTTTATCTAACTGCTTTTAGGCCATATATAATGTTTGCTATGTGTATGTGTGATCGTTTTCAAGCATCAGCTAGGGAATCTCACTTGAGTGTTATGAAACGTATTTTTAAATACTTGATTAGTACTTTGCATTATGGCTTGTAGTATCCTAAAGGTGTTTCATTTGACTTGATTGCTTTTTCTGATGCCAACTTTGCTAGAAATGTGTTAGATAGGAAAAACACTTCTCGAACATGTCATTTTCTAGGAAATTGTTTGGTTTCTTAGTTTAGCAAGAAATAAAATTATGTTTCTCTATCAACTATTGAAGCTGAGTATATATCTACTGGTTGTTATTGTACTCAAGTGTTATGGATTCAATAATAATTGAGAGATTATAATGTTTATATGTCATGTACATCTATCAAATTTCAGGAAGGATCTTAAAATTCTCTTCATAATTCTAACTTTCAGTGCCCGTCCGGCCGTACGTGAACTCATACGCCTATATGAATTTAAAAACTCAATTTCCAAATACTGTCAAATGCTTTATACTGCTGTACATCCTTGGGAGTATGCCTGTATGTTCAATGAGAAAAATTTTAAAAGGTTTATACGACCATACAGTTTTTGGTACGCATGTACTCCTAAAACTTCAAAAATTTCAAATTCTGCCAAAACGATAGTACGACCGTACTCTAAAGTTGGTACACCCATATGTATGTAAGATATAAGATTGGTACGGTCGTATGTGATTCTGTACGCCCATACACGAGACATTTCTTCAACAATTTGAAATTTCAATAAGCTGGTATGACCATACGATAATCGGTATGCCTATATGCAATTCAAAATCCTAATTTTAATTTAATTTTCCAAATTTTTCTCTCACCATCGTTTCATTATTCCTCCAATTTTTCACCGTTTTCTTCCTAATTTCTCAACTAAATCACTCTAAATTAGTTTAAAATCACTTGAAAAATCATTCTCCTTGAGTCTACTCTTGATTTTTTGTCTGTAGAACTCAAAATCTCAGGTTTTAATTTGATTTTTCACTATTTTTCATACATTTTTACATTATACTTTGTCACACCCGACCCATACCCAGGACGACATGCTCCCGCGACACAGATAGCAGCTCCTAGAAGAAGATCAGTGTCTGCACCGCCAGGGATACCTTAATGAACGTCGTATGGGGACACACTCTAAGCCTAATGGTGGTTATACGACGGAAACAACGTGATGTGCATACATCCTAAACCCGGGATCCACAAACATACACTCATGCAACATTCAATAACAGGCAATACCGTATTTCATTAATATAAAACCTGTTATACAATAAGTGCATGCGTACATCAAAACTACCAAAAGCTATACAATATAAATACAACACTACTGCCATCCTAGCTACACAACCAAAAGAGGATTGGAGTAGCCACAAAAGTCCCGTACCAAGTGAGATCGGTCCGTCTCAGCTGACGACTTCTAGTCCTTTCCCGAATGTTCACCCATGGGCTCTGAACCTACGTTCATCAAATGACAAATGCTGAGATAAACTCAGTGGTGCTAGAACATATATAACCAATCATTAACCATATAATAATTCATCATAAACATCATATCAAAGCAGTTCAATCCGTACATCTAATGCAATGCAATGTCAATGCT
>CANYBF011678808.1:0-41435 GCA_948192965.1 Dalechampia spathulata | reverse complement strand
TGGAGATCCGGGGTCTTGGTGCCCACAAGGAGCCCACCCAGAGGGTGTAACTCCCACACTGCGGCTGCCAAGACTCGAACCGTGGATCTTTGGTACCAACGTCACATCCGAGTACCAACTGGGCTACACCCGTGCGGGTACTACATGCCATTCTTGATTGACAAGTGAGAGAGATTCATCTAAATTTTAATAAATTTTTAAATGTAGTCCTGCTAATATAGCACAATTGTGTTGCGATAATTAATCCACAAATGAAGTTGTTATATTACCGGATATGGCTTATTGGCATTTTGTGTGTGTTAGTTCCTTAACGGGAAGGAACACGAAGCAGACAGCATTTACTTGCTTGTTTTCATTTATTTGGCACCACAGTATTTATATATTTTTCCCAAAGACGACCTTTTCAAGTCCAACCGAAAGACTAATTAATTATGCAACAAAACCATGCCTCAATGTCATCCCCCACTCTACGCAATCACGTTCATATCTAAAGGTTAAAATTAAATCTGCCCAAAATGCCTGCTGAAAAGCGTTAGGACACCGGGCAGACTTTGTACAAGCATGACCGCACTGGCATGTGGCAACAGGTATGGTGGTTGTTGCTAATTGAGCTATATGGAGACTAGCTGTTTCCCAATCGTATGTATCATCCACAGGCTTTAAACATTATAATGATTTACTTTTTTAACTATTTTATCAACGTTAGAAAAGCCTTTATTATATTATTCTGAAAAATGTTTAATAAATAAATTGTCTAGTTTAAGTTGAAAACAACAATTTTGGGACGTATTAATTAATTTGAGTACAGCTGGTTGTGTTGGAGTGGAAGTATGGAGAGGTTGAGGAGGTCAAAGATGATAAAATAGAATATCTGAATTATGATATTGCTAATGTATATATCAAGATGAGGTAGGCATAATAAACAATGAGCCCAAGCACCCGACAAACGTGAACAAGAGATAATACAGCAGAAACGTCAGCCTTTCGCAAATAAATGACCAAAATTCTTGTGTTGAATGACAAATCCCTATTTCCCAAGATAAATGTTTGCAAGTATCCATTAATTAATCAGATGGCTCTTTGCCATCTAACTCAACCGCACCGTAAAGGGATGCGATTCGTCGCCTTGTACAATCTGAACCATCCATTTCTAATTCTCATGCTACTCTTTACCCTACGTTAACATCACTCTCTTTTAAACTTCGGGAAAATGATTATAGATAAAAGGCAGACATCATTACCATATCTGTGACTATCCCAACCAAGAAATGCCACAATAAAAAAGAATTATGCCCAAGGGGTTATATCAGGGCAGGCGATGATGGGAGAGGAAGTCGTGATTAACATGGGAAACATCGAGGAACTAAGGCCACACTTCGTCCTGGTGCATGGAGTAGGTGGCGGGAGCTGGTGCTGGTATAAAATCAGATGTCTCATGGAGAATTCAGGGCATAAAGTCTCCTGTATTGACCTCAGAGGAGCAGGCATCGATCAAGCAGATGCCGATACTATCATTACATTTGATGATTACAATAAGCCTCTCATGGATTTCATGTCTTCCTTGCCTGATAATGACCAGGTCTTTCATTCTTTTCTCTGTTATATACATTAACCGAAGATACATAGATGGATGCTGCTTTACACATCTGCTTCTCCAACAGGTGATACTGGTGGGGCACAGTGCTGGAGGGTTAAGTGTAACGCAGGCAGCTCACAAGTTCTCCAGGAAGATCAGACTAGCAGTATACTTAGCAGCGACTATGCTCAAGTTGGGGTTTCGGACAGATGAAGATATCCAACACGTAAATTTCTTACACCTTCTTCCTCTGGCCAAGCTGCCTGAATTAATTTGATTGGATTAATCTTAATCTTTTTATAATTAAACATCCATCAGTCTCGTGTGTGTTGTATGGAGATATGAATTGGTTGCCAACTGTCTTCGCCACCACACAACTACTTACTGAGGTCTAATCCACTTGAAGAGTTCACACTTGCATTAACGTCACTGTTTCATATCTGAACAAATTAGAATTTCATTAAAAATTAAAATATTAGTTGTTGCACATTATAACAGGCTAATTTGACATCACTACCTGTTCTGTAATAATGGTGGGGCAGGACACCTCCTTTTGGTATCGATACCATACCAGTCGTATAAAACTGTTCCCTGCCACCAAATACCGAGATTTATTACCAGCACATACAAATGCAAGTTTTAGAGAGGTTAATATTATTTAGGCGATTTGGTGGTCATCAAGACCATTCTTAAGTTAACTTGCAGTCACAGAATTGCATTTAATAGTCATAAATGAATAGTAGATTTATCAAGGTGGTTTATACGAAAACATCATCTAACTTGTCGTCATGCTGCCGGGTACAATGACTAGTGTTCTTTCCCGGTGAAAATAGCGACAAAAAGATCACCACTTTTGCTTGTTTGTATTTATTTTTACCTTTCCAACTAAATAAAGTAGCAGCATTAACCGAGGGTTGAGATGAAAAGAAAAGGAAACTATGGGAAATGATTATTAGCTGCTTTTGCATTATTTAAAGTACAGGACAATGATGTGAAATGAAATATAACAGGGAGTTCCCGATTTATCCTCATTTGGAGACGTTTATGAGGTAGGATATGGATTGGGAAGGGATCAGCCTCCTACCACTGCCATTGTCAAGAAACAATTCCAACGCCAAATCATATATCAAATGAGTCCACAAGAGGTAACATCTACACCCACACAGTTGACCATAGTTGCTTCTTAATTACTTCTTTTCCATTTAATAAAATGTTTCCTATATCCCCATGCATGTGCATTTATTCGATATGCTACCTTAACCCTATGCCATCCAACATTATTTCTTTCCTTTCACATTGCCAGAGTCTTACTTTTCTTCGGTACCGTAGCTAAGATATTGGGTTTATTTAAATATGACAATCGAATATCGGATTATGCTGCTGAACATGTCTTTTATATTTAAGAAATGCAAGCAGTTGGTCCAACTACTCCTGTTTGACATTTAAAATTTAAAAAAAAAAAGAAAAGGAAAGCACATTTCTTGATATATGTATTGTCATATCAACATATACATTATAGTCTTAACACATTCAATTAATGAGATTTTTAATTGAGGAAAATTTTGGATGGATCCAGGATGTAACACTAGCATCCATGCTGTTGAGGCCAGGACCGATCCAAGCGCTACAGTCGGCAAAATTCAAAGAGGATGATGAGGAGATAGACAAGGTGAAGCGTGTGTACATCAAGACAATGCAAGATCACGTGCTAAAGCCACACCAACAAGATGCCATGATAAAGAGGTGGCCACCATCTAAGGTGTATGTTCTGGACACTGATCACAGCCCTTTTTTCTCCTCTCCCTTTCTTCTATTCGGCTTGCTTTTCAGGGCAGCTGCTTGTGTGGGATGCTAATCTCTCTGCTTTGTTTTTTAGTTATGTCACTTCTTTGAATCACGTGTTGCATGTTTAAGAATCAACGTCTGGGAATCATCCACTTATTTGTCATCTGAATTGATGTCTACTCCTACCAAAGTGACCAATAAGTCATCTGATATGAACACAACCTGTATACAAGAGAGTTATGAATAGTGTTGAATGCTTTAGTTTTAAAATGGCTTGGAGACGATTTTGAAACTCTGTGGAACATAATCATTCATGGCAAGTATGGAAATCTGTTTGGTCTGGAGACTCGCCCTGCACTCTCTCCTGTTTGGAATAATATTGTTCATGTGGCTGATGATTCTATATCTAAATATAAGGAAAAATTCAAAGTATCATGAGTTATTTATTACAGTTACCACAATTGTTTTCTCCAATTTTGATGCTGATCATAGAGTCACTTGCTCCAACCAATAACATGCATTTTAATTTCACAATTTATTTATTACAATCATGACTTTTATTTCTTGCATTTTTCAAATATGAAAGATAATAAAAAAAATTCATGAAAGAAATTATAATCAAAATAAATATGATTTTTCAAAAAATTATCATTAAATATTGGGTGATTTACAAAAATACCCCTAAGATTTCATGTAATATATTAAATTATTAAAAGTAGTAATAATAATTTTAGGTTGAAAAAAAGTAGATGAATAGGCTTACCAGTGGTTGAACTTAAAACTAAGATCTTATGTAATCATAGTAACAAAGGAAATGTTTCCTAAAACATAAACTATATTGACATGTAATTCATTTGTTGAGTTTCACTTTCTCTGAGATAATTTGACATAATTGTTGATCTTGGGGCAGATGAGACAACTTCTACACAACTTGATACAACTGGAGTCGAAGACATAACATAGGTTGTTGATCATTGTAAATCCTGCATTTTTATGATACTATGAGTAATAACAAGATGCATTTCATAAAATGGCATCAAACTTGTTGAACTCATTACTACTTACAGTTCCATTAGAAAAGGCAGGTCGAGTAGTGTTTCAGACATGCTTCCAAGTTCTTTTCTTATCACCAAGTTGCTTACGTACACCACATCTATGAATCGTTGACCTCTTTTGTTTTAGCTCTTTTTCTCCAGCTTCAAGCTTTTTTTTTTTTTATCTTTGGTTGACCAGTTCTTCTTTTGAGTAAGAGGCAGAATTATATTGGTATCATCTGAATCTATTAATACCCATCTCAGGTAAAGGTTTAATTGTTTCATGATGGGCTTTTAAGTATGTTTGGATGCAATAATACTCATTGCAATAGTCTTCAAGATTCTTCCTTTGAAATCCAATACAAGCAGCTGCATGCTTATAAGGTAGATCACTTAAATCCCACCATCCACAACTAAATTGTCCCATGTTTAAGTTCAACGCAAATGTATATGTATGTTCCTTGTATAACCTCAAATACATCATCCCTTCCTGGTAGCACCTTACATCCTTTTGTTCTTTCAACAAGCTTATTTAAATACTTCACAGTGATTGGTGTAAGTTCATCTTCCCATGTACACCCTTTTGCACACCTACATAAAACATTAAAAAGAGAGAAATCATAAAAATAAAATGTTGATGACAATGTGATGGATTACCTATTATGTTACTGCCATGATTTTCTGCCTCACATTATCAACGAGATCCACAATAGGCTTAAAGTAGTCACTTTTCTCTTCTCATCAAAATCTATTTCTAGTCCATTGAGATAAAGGAATTTTCATTAACCAATCATACGGTTGTCCACCTCCTATCTCTTTTAGACTATTCATGGCATCCCAGAATTCAACACAATACATAGCCCTTGCTACAGCCCAGAATACCCTTTACAAATCCAAACCTGGAAATTTATTCATGAAGTTTTGACATAAATGTCTTGCATAAAATCGATGACAAGCATCAGCAAGTACCTCCCTTACCGCTTCTATCAATCCTTGCATGATACAATAAAGGTAATGAAATCAATCAATTTGCTTTTGTAAAGCAAGCATTATAAAGATCCAATATTACCTTTCGTCTATCAGACATTATGGTTCTCGGAACTTTATGTGTTCCCTTTCAAATGCATTCACATAAATGTGTCAAGAAAAAATTCCAACTATCAATGCTTTCAACCTCTACAATTCCTATGGCAAGATGAAATATTCCTCTATTGCCATCAAGAGAGATAGCTGCTAGTAAGACTCCTTTGTATGGTCCTTTTAAAAGGTAGCCATCAAGGCCAATGACCGGTAAACAAATTGCCTTAAAGCATATGAAAATTCTCTTGAATTGTGGTGGACTAATTGCATCTTCAGCTCTTTCCTCATACTGTAACTTTATATAAGCGTTAGGATTGCATGTTTGTAAGAGAGCAATATATTTTTGGCAACTTCCTGTAAGAGTCAGTATGCAGTCCCTCGTTTTCTCTTCTTGATTTCACCTTTGAACTATACATTTGCACATTAGTAGGATCCAATCGATACTCTTTATGTAAGATATCATATTTCATATCTAGATCAGCTCTTAAATAATGCTCATGCTTTTTAGAAATCTACTTTGCATTGGCATATAAGGTGTCATTGCTTGAAGCTGGTATACATGTGTGAGAGTTTTCGAGGTTTTGACCATGAATGTCCTATTATCTGGTGACAATGATGCATGTGTTCTACATAGGTATCTATTGCCCTTGCAACAAGCAATCCTTGCTCACTTGCTTAATTCTCAATGTCCACTTGTAACTTTGAATGTTTTTATGTAAAGCTTGTTTGATTTAGTGATAAAGCCCATTTTTCCTCCGGGAGTAAATAAGTACAGGTAGCAAATTTCTTTATAAAATTTAAAAAAGGTTTAACTCGATCCTATACATGACAAGGCTATAATTTCTGACCATTCTTTCATTATAATATGCTTACATAGAAATAATTAAACAAAAAAAATTCCATGCAGAAGAAAAACACTCATGGTTCCCGCCATCTTAACTCTACTGACAACCACTATTTTATACGTATAATATAATAAAATATAATATTTTTTACTATTTAATTAATAGTATTACATTAATTTAATTATCAATTTAATTTGAAATAAAATTATGTTAAATATTAAGGGCATAATAAGATATCGGTAACGAATACTTTAGTTTGGGGGTGTGCAACATGATCTGATAGGTATATTTCATATTTATTCTCTTTAAGTTTATTTTATTTTTTAATATATATATATATATAATAACATCTAATGTATGTATAATAAACATTTTAAACCAAATATGAATAATTAATTGTAATATAAATTCTATACAAATTAAATACTAATAATATGTTATATTTTAGTTATCATGCTAATATTAATATTTTAATAATATACAATATATTAATTTAAAATTTAGAAAAAATGTAAAAAGTTAATCAATATGTAGTTATTAAATAATCACTATATGTAAGATAAAAATCTTTAAAAAATAATCATCATATCAAAATACTTTAAAAATGAAAATCACCATAATTATATTTAAATGATTGAAAATTCATTTATCGATAACTAATTCCAGTTTGCAAAAGAAAACATTTTGTTATGTTTAATTTCTTCAAATAAATGCGGTGATTATGATATTTTTCCTTTTATTTATTTGACTTTAATTACTTCAAAAGTTATTCATAAAAAATAGAGATAATGATACAGTGAAATATCATTAATTGTAATAAACTTAAAAACCATGTAATAAATTTAATAATTATTGAAAATTTTCTTTATTCATCAAAAAATAAATTATTATTATTATTATTCATTATAATAAGTATATTGAATTTTTTTCAAAAAAAATTTAATGATTATTTAAATTGTTCCCTTTGTTTTACTTAAATTTTTTAAAAATTAACTCACCAAGAACAATAAATAGATTTAATGATAGATATTAAATAAAAAATTACGTCAAAATATTAAAACCTCTAATAAACATAAAATAACAATAAGTCTACAATGAAATTTCTTACACAACCATAAATGTATTTTCATAATTGATCATGTATTAATATTATAAAAGGTATATTTGATTAATTTTTCATCCATATTTAACTAAATCAAATGATAAATAAACATATTCCTTAAAAAAATTATTAAATATCAAAGTGAAGATAAACTATTTTACATTTTTATTTAGTCTAGAACTAGTGAAAATTAAATATTGTTATGATAATATTAAAAATCTAACCGCAGAAAAGTTTTTTAACATGAAATTGGTTTCACTTAAAGCAAAGATAATATCAACACTTTTCATTTATAATTTTATAAATTTTTTTATTATTTTTGAATTTTACTGTTATTTTTTTAATTTTGCATTTTCACATTATATGAACTATAAAACTCAAATTAAAATGAACTGAATTCAAATTTAATCAATATGTTTTGTAATTTATGTTCTTTTAACATATCATTCTTTCAATAATTTTTATTAATAATTAATTAATTAATTAATATTTTAAAAAGAACATCAAACTATGTTTTATTGAAAATAATAATAATCCAACTAATAATTTTCATTTTGTATCATTTATTTCATCATTGGATTATAAATTTAATAACAATAATTTTATAGGAAATTTTAGTTAGTAATTAAGAATAAGAATTATTATCGTAAAAAATAATGAAAAATAAAAATTAATTAATTAAACTATCATATAATTATATGTGTAATAAATTATAAATATATTCTTATTTATTTTTATTAATGAATTATTTGTTCTTTAATATTTTCATTTTCATTTACTTTTCTTTTATTTATTTTATGAAATGATTAAATTTATTCCTCTTTAACCATTTTCATGTATTTTTCTTATACTTTCTATTAAAGAGTTTTATAATAAAATTTTATTTTTTTGTATTATTTTTTTATTCATTGTTAAAAAAAATTGATTATTAGTTGTTATTTCATATCATTTTTTAAAAATATTATAGAAATTTTTCAATGGATAGTTATAAATTCAAAATTAATAAAATTAAAAAGGATAAAGATATATGATAAATAAAGTTATTCAATAAAAAAATAATGGTTTAATATTTTTAGAATTAATTATTAATTTAAATGAAATATAAATTTTTGTTAATTAAAAAATATTTCATAATATATTTTTTTGAACATACGAAAGCATAGGTTGAGCATAGAGAATGTAATTTTGTTTTTACTCATAAAGTATATAGCAATCCCATTCCAATAATATTTGGATCTCTCGTATAAATAAGCTTGAGCAATAACACCAATGAATACTAGTTTGCAATAACAAGGAAAATTCTTTTTTAATTTTAAGATTTGGCATTAATACAAATGGTAGTTTACGGTTAACAACAGGGAATTTTGTCCATCTATTTAGGGTTCCACATATAACAAGGAAAAGGAGTGTGGGATGGTATAATTAAAGGAAGACAGATTAATTGAACCATTCAGAGGACGATGATTGCGGTGAGGAGCGATTTGGAAGCTGCAAAAATAATACAAGACATTCTATCGAGATTAGATGCGAAAACACTGATGAGATTGAGATGTGTATGCAAGGCGTGGTCCAACCTGATTTCAAGCCCTCGTTTTCAGCAGCTGCATAGTTCCAGATCCCACCATCATCTCCTTCTTCTCTTCCGCTCTAACAACCCTTTTTACAATCCCCTAGACCATCCCGAACAGCACTTCTCTTATCCCTTTGCTTCCACTGATATTACTGGTAAAATCTTTGCCAAATTCGCAGTTAAAGTTGATGATCCTATCAAGCTCGTCCTTCCCAGCTGCTGCGGTTTAGTTTGTTTCGCCACTGACACTTGTATTTATGTCTGTAATCCTGCCACCCGAGAAATTCTTGCATTGCCTGTCTGTCCACAAAGGACTTCCATCGCAGGGTTCGGATTCGCATATGTCGACACCATCATGGGATACAAGGTGGTTAGATTAATAAATCGAATATCTAGGTCTTTCATGACCCTTACGATTGAATGCTCCGTCGCTACCATTCCATCTGCTGCTGGTTCCGACTCTTGGAGATTGCTGGATGAAGGGTGCCCATATATGGTTGAGCAGTTCAGTTATCCAGTATTTGCGAGGGACAACATTTATTGGAAGATCAATCTTAAAGGTCATCGACAGCTTAGAAGAAGTAATGACTATATTGTTTCTTTCAATATCAAGGAAGAGAGGTTCTCCACGGTTACTCATCCAGCGGACTGGAGATCCGTAGCCCATAATACCACGCAGCTGGCTAATCTTGGGGGAATGTTGTGCATGGCGATGATTACGACATCCAATGCGGTTATTTGGGTGCTTAAAGATCATCACAATTGCTTTTGGCATAAACGAGGATTCATTGAATTTCAAGGCATTGATAGGCGAGTTATTGGAGAAATCAGGTTATTCAAGAATGGAGAGCTTATTTTCAGCTCACCTGCCAATATTCTGCTCTTCTATGACATCAAGAAGAAAAGGTTTAGACAAGTTCAACTTCCCTTCCGTGCCTTAGAATTCGGCACGTATTGGGAAAGCCTTTTTTCCCTGGGAGTTGCACGTTAGATTTCTGATACTTGGTCGTTATTGTAGACACTCATGTAATGGCTACTTTATTTATCTTTCATCCATCCGTTTCTGCGGAAACCTGCAGTGTGTTGGGCATCTAATTTACATACAACCACCAACATATATGATAGGATTGCTAAAAGCCTACCTTCTTCCATATCTGGCAATTCATCACAATTTCGAATAGCCCAAAACCAGTTTTTCAAATTTGAGAAATTCTTGGCATTTCGATGAACTAAAATCCGTCATTAAACTACAATGGTAACTTCGCTTATTGGCTCATATTCATCTCTGCCTCAACCGGAACAAAAAAAAACATTATATATTAGAATGTGACAAAAATGATTACATAATATAAAATAAAGCTTGCAGCTGCAGAAATGACGCAAGTGCTACTGATCACTTTAGATGTAAAGATGCGAAGGAGTTGATTTTGTGCAAAAGTTTGAATGACAAACTTTCTGAAAGTATGGGAATTTGGTTAGCGAACTTGGGTTCAGGTTGACAGCTGCTCTGATATCACTTCCTCTCTTGAATTTTTTTTTGTTTTCTATTCTGTCATAATCTTCAACACATGGTGTTAGAGCTCAGTTTGATTATGAGGGCTGGGTATTTAGAGAAAATCAATAAGGAAACCAACAATAAAAATGATACATTTATTTATTTATTTATTTTCTTTATTTTAAGTTCTGAACATACAATATAAGTCAAAATATTATTATATATATCTTTTGGGTACGATCCGATGTATCTAATTTATATGGATACATTAACCTTCTTTTGTGACCTGCTTTCTCCGCTTGAAGGTTCGTTTCTCAGTCAGGTGGTATCATGCCACTCATTGCGTACAAGTACCCATTCCTTGCAAAGGATCGAATTTCACATAGGAAGTTGCAAAAAAAAAAAAGAAAAGAAAAGAAAAAATGCAGAGCAAGAAACGAAATAATATATGTTGAGGACAATCTTTTCACTTAAAGACAGGACATGGCAAATCCTATTTTGTCATTGCGAGAGCACAGATGGTGAAATGCCGTATTTACTTGATTGGCATGCATGTAGTACATGTGGTACATGGCTGCCCATTTATGTTTTAGATGAATATTTAACAAGTAACATGTAGCAGCTAACAGCCACTCGACAACTAGCATTGAAACATACATGTCACAGATGTACTCTTCTACGTATTAGCAGTCATGTGGTGGAAAAAACAGTCGGCATTTACAACTTAAGATAGCAACAATATTAGCTGGCCGGATATACGATATGTATGAATCATCATTTTTTCCGACTTCACAGAAAAGGACGTACAAAATTTGAGTTTCTTTTATGTTAACTACTCCTTGGTTCATAAATCATTTGAATAATTGTAAGATTTGATGGAAGATTTCAAACAACACAACTCTTATTTAATATAAGATATCTCTACTAAATTTACAAAGAATTTGGTACAAGGCTCAAGAGACTACTCACACACTAATGCTAATGCTCCCAAACATGTAGGCACACTCAGGACACTATTTCTCTGCATTCTCGCTTGACTCTTCATCAAGGCCACTCCATCTCAAACTTGCAACTAGACTCCTGAAACCCAAGAACCAACCTATATTTATATGCATACATGGCGCTGATAAAAATTTCATCTATTTTCTAGCATGTCAGCTTAGTTAGCTGTGCTTTCTTCTTCCTTTTTCTTTTTTTTTGCCTCATTTTTTCAAGATATCCTAGAATTGCTTAGTTATATTTCAGCGGGTTCATAATTTTTGAGAGCAACTGGAGAGGCAGTGATGATCATCGAACACTAATCTATTTCAAGTGATAGACAACTTTCAAGGATAAATTTCTCCCACATTGATTGCTCCCAGTTCTAGAATTTGAATTCAAACTCGAGTTAGAAAGTGTCTTTCTTTATTTTCTAAATACTTAAATTTTGCTTTCTCAATGTAGAAGAAAAAAAGAAAATGAAAGGAGTAGAAAGAAGGAGCTCCCTTCAGTCCAAGCACAGAAAAGAGGGATGCAAAATTATCTCCCGCATCATTCATACAATCACAGTAGCTAAAAGCAGCGGCATTCTCTTGTCTACTAGTGCTTGAATGAATGAGTCGGCAGATACTTCAGCCCCATTACCCCATCCATGAGTGGGCTGAAGGAAGCTCTCTCGCACCATTTCTTCATTTAATTCAAACATATAAACAAGGGTGCACACTAGCCTGTGCTTTCAACTAAGAACTCAATTTTAACCCTACTAATGCACTTAACATTTCAATAAAATATTTTCCGGTCAGAATTTAGAGAGAGCCTACAGCTTTTCATTTATTTATATATGAAGTATTGAATAGTTTATGTATGCATTAAAATATTTAATTTATTTCCAGTCGAAATGAAAATGACACGGTATAGATGCCGAAACTAGGAAGAAGGTTTCACATTTCTTGGTTATTGTTTAGCAATGCACAAATAAAAACAGAAAGCAATTATCTGAAGATCTTAGACACACGGTTCCTCTACGCATTTGTATCATATAATGGATGGTTTGCCAAAAATATTATTTAGTAAGAAAAGAAAAAGAGGAATCGACAAACTGAAGTAGGCTAGCTAGGTTACTTGCCATTGTGATATGATTCAAACTTTGCTACTTGCGAAGTGATTTCAAATACCTGAAAATCCATTATAAAGTTGTCAGCTCGTAAAAGTCTACCTAAAGAACGAAACTTCACTTTCATAATCCCTGTATTAGCACAAGAACATAACCCTAATCGCACAGATTGCCAAAAAAAGAAAAAAGAAAAAAGAAAGAAAGAAGAAAACGAGAGATCTATTAAAATGTCAAAAACAGGAAAAAAAAAAGAAAGAAAGCTGTAGAACAGCAACATTCTGGTTGCTTTAGATCGGAAGAATTATGTGTTGTCAACTGTAAAAAGCGAAATATTTATTATTCTTCCATATAGGATCGATTAAAGCTTCAGGAAACCAAACAGAAGAAAATAAATATGTGGTGGATTACAAGCAGACAAGTAGATGTCCAACCTGATGAGAAATTACCTTGATTCTATTGTAATGCTTCCGTTCATCAGACGAGTATAAGAAACAAAGATAATTCAAATATATATGATCTAGTTACGAAGGAAATATACAGATAATAAGAGGCTCTAAAAACCCTAAAGCAGAAGCTAAGATGGTTGGAATTTTGATAAGCATTGGAAATGATCCGGAAAGAAAGAAAAATGAGGTGGGTTAATTATCTGGAAAGAAAAAGGAAATATTTAAATAGAAAGTAAATATATAATAAGGAAAGAGAAGATGGTTTTAATGGTTGAGAGGGCAAAGGAAGGGTCATTGTCGTCATGAGAGTTAGACAGGAAAGCGACTCCAGATCTTAATAGATCTAACAATAGAAAAAACCTTTCTTTTACTGCCCTGGAATGGTTCTGTAGGCAGAAATTAATAGCGAAAGAGTACAAGAGATTTTCTTTTGGTAATCAACAGTTTCGAGCAGGAGAGGATTCTTGTGATGTTAAAATTATGCTTGCTTAAGTACACCGTCTGTTTTACTCGGGAATAGAGAGTTTCCATAACTCTAATTAACTGAGGGTTGTGGGTAGAGTAGAAGATATTTTTAGTGTCACTCTCACTAATGTGCATGAAATTGGATTTCTTCTTCTTTCGGACTAGTTTGACGATCAGATCCTACACGTTCTTCTATAATAACAACTCTTTCATTTCATGGCAGGAGAATCAAGAGTGTGTGTGTGTGTGTTTGTTTTGTGTTGCCCGATGCTTTCAGCTCCCTACTCTAGTCCTCAAGTGAGGGATATATATACACCTACAAACCAAGGATAGCCAATTGATTTGTGCATTTGATATTTGAAAAAAAATAAATAAATAAAGAGGAAAGAAACTGCGAGCAATCCTCCCCTCTCACTGTTATGATTCTTTTGTTTAGAGCTTGTTTTGTTCAACTTTTTCAAGTAATCATTTTGCTCGTAAATAATTTTTTTAAGTAGAATAGCAAAAACTCAGATATTGCAAAAGGAATTTCATTTTTAAATTTAATATCTAGGTTCATGTATGGTCTAAACTCTGCATGACCTTGACACATCATAAGTGAAGTGGATTTGGTAAAGAAGAGTAGAAGTGATTAAATTACTTCATCAAATATTTGCATCCAAAAAAGGGTTGAGCAAATTCGTGTGACAAAGGAGGAGGATGTTATTGCTAGACCAGACATGGGCTTGTGCTCATTAGTTTTTCATAGGCCTTCTGCTCTTACTGTTGACAGTCAAGGTTTCAGACAGTAAGAGATCTTGTCCCAACGTTTTAACACATTTGAGGATTCGAGTAATATCATCTTCAACCACATTTAACTCCTGAAGGAAAAAGCTGCTCATCTTGCTCGATAAAACCGAACAAGCATTGGTTAATTGCTATGCGGATCATACAAACTTGAAAACCCGATAAGTGATAAAGTTTTTGCATCTTTTTTTAAATTTTTACAGTGATGGTTTTTCAATCAGAATTTACTAGGATAACAATTTGAATAGGAATACTTTTGATTTGTTTTATTGAAGGTAGTATGATTATATTTTGATTTTTTAATTTCATTTAAGGCGGAATGTTTCTTATAGGTGTTCCAATCAAAATTATTATATGATTGATAAAATTTGCACAAGTGATCAAACTTTAAATGCTAAAAATTTATAACGCATCTTGAAACATGGTCAAGTTTTGTAGACCTTTCTATATATGTCCTTTTTTGTTTAACAAAAGACCTATCTATATATGTGCGTGCGTGTTATGTGTATGTGGATTTTAACCAAAAGACGCTGTAGGAACAATAATGCACTTATGATCTAAGACCTAATCAAGAAAAGCCCAACATTTAAATATGCCAAGGACTGAAATTTTATTACTCTTTCCGCTGTAGGAACATGAATATGTAAATTTTTATCACAATTACGGCTTCAACCTTTTGCTATATATGAATCAAAGAGATGTAGAAATTAAAGAAGAAGAGTGAAGGGATGATGTAAACTATTCATGGAAGTAGAAAATGAGGTTAATTATATGTTAAAAAGTCAGTGCGAATATGCAGAAGAACATGAACATGGTTTGCGGGGATGAAAGGTAAGACCGACGGTGCGTGAAGAATTATGAGAAACAGGGATGAAGTAAGATAATACTACTAATTTGTATGGGGCATGCAAGTACATATTCAAGAATCAATTTCTAACAAGGAATAAGAGCAAGAGAGTGATAGTGCATTACAGCAGTAACACATAAAACACTGCTTTGAGACTGGTATAATAGCACTGAATTCAAAACGCTGTAAAGTCATTTATTTAGTTGCACTCTGCATCACTGAGAGTGCTTTTGTGGTGACCACATTTTGGCTCCTTTTCAAGTCACTTTATAAAGGGATTTCTGCCATTGCCATATCCTTTATAATATGGTCTTACTTGCCATCATCATACTGTTTAGCTAATGGGGGGAACTTTTGCAAAGTCATCCTGCTTACCGATTCAAATTCCTGCCCACCAACGACAGGGTGGATCCCATTACGTTTAAGCTCACCATTACTTGCATCACCTGCCTCAACCTCCATTAATTAATGCTTATCCTTTATCTTTCGATATTTCATTGTCATTTATATGTTGTAATAACCCTGATTAATTTCTTTCTTCGGTGTCATTTACTTGCCATCTCTCTTCGTCTTGGTAGTTTTCTCAGAAATCTTGTTATACCGATCCTAGGAGTTACTGAAAAATAAAGATCTAGTGTGTTAAAAGGATGAAAATTGCCAAATACAAATACACCAAGGGAGATATTTGACAGATTACAGACATTGAGTTTACCAATCAATGTCATGAGGGGCCCAGGCCATGAGTTGCTGTGAAGGACGACTGTGAAGATAAATGGCGAATAAATTAGATATCATTGAAATTCTGAAAACAAACACATGTGACATTGTTTTTTTTTCTTCACACAAATATATATTATGACTGGAGGATCCTAGTTGATGCTACTTGTTCCCGCAATCCACAGTAGGAACAATCCTCACAACACCATGTATGTCAGTCATCAATATATGACTACACCCTTGTTTCCTGCTGATCTACTGTATCTCTGTGTCCTCCTCATTAGAGAGTCGGAATTTAACAGATGGTGAATCCCTCACCCCAAGGGCTCCCACACCCCGACCCGACAGGAAAGAAGAAGGAATTTAACAGATGCACTCGCCTGTATCTGCATCACTCCACTGATGAGAAAATTTAAGACCCGCAAATATATTTATATTATATTCTTTTAAAATTGTTCCAGACGTTAAGCCATAAATTAATGACAGAACCAAGAAATGACTCGTACATACATAAAAGGATAAACAAACACATTTGAGAAAAAACTGAAAACTTACAATAATCTAGCTTTTGTATTTCCGAGTTAGGTGAAAAACCCAGCCACATGTTAGGTTTGAGAAATTGATTTTCAAGAATGGGAGCAAATGAATTTCACAATTAGATTTAGGGATTATTTGCCATATAACAATTAAAATGACGTCTTTTTGCTGGTTAAAAATTGAACCACCAAAACGACGTCGTCGTTTTGGTTGTTAATTTTAAAAATAAAAAAATAAAAAATATATTGATGATTATTAATCACTGATTAATAAACTCTAGTCAAATAAAAGATTTAAATATTAAAGTTTTGTGAAAATTATTTTATGATAATAATTAAACTATTAGAATAAAATTAAATAAGATTAATTTTTTTATATAAATAACAAAATATGTGTATAAAATTATAACATTTTACATCTATGATTTAAATATGAAAATGAGTATTTTATTTTATTTGAATTTGATATTTTTGTTCAATAAGTCTTGATAAATGTGACTTAATAAATTTTATAAAGCCATATTTGAAATAAGTTACAAATATCTCAACTAATTTGCATTTTGATTTTAAAAGTCAAGATCAAATGTTCTAAATCATTTTATACTTTATGCTATAAAAAATAATAAAATATTTTTTATTTAAATTTAATGTTTGTATATCAATTTAGAAAAAAAAAAGACATTTGGAGTTAGATTTAATATACCAATAATTATAATTTCAAGTCTTCGAGTAACAATTAATTGTAGAGCTAATAGATTTAAAAAAAAGTTATAATTAATTATTACAAATTTATATTTAGTAGATATTTTTAAAAATATTCATCCATAATGTAATTAAATTTGAAATCCAAAGCTCAATAAAATATGAATTGATTTCAAATTTAAATATGTAAGTCCTAATTAAAATCATAAGAAGTGTTTATCATATCGTCTTTATTATCATATAGTTTTCATTTTAATTTATTTTTTATCTGAAAATATTATTAATTTTATCAAAAGGTAATTATTGATGAATTATATTAATAAATATATTTTTAGTTGTAATATCTTTAATTAATTTAGAATAATTTTGATTAATTTTATTTAGTAAAAATATAAAAGTACAGAGATACTTTTTAAATATAATTCTTTTATACTCATTTCAATTATTTATTCTTAATTTTTTAAATCATATGTTTCTCTTAGCGTGAATCATATTATTCTTAATTTTTTAACATAAAAATTCAATTATATTATAATTATATTACAACTATTTATGTAATTTTTAATATATAACTAATATTCTAAAATTTTTAATTTCTCAAAATTAAATAAAATGAATAAATTTTATTAAAATTAATAAAATTATTTATTGATATAAGAATAAGTATAGCTAACTTATATTTGTAAATTTAAATCTTTAAGTCCTAATTAAAATAATAAGTGTTTATCATATAGTTAACTTATATTATAAAATGACACATTCATTAGTTAACTTATAAGGATTATTTGTATTAAAGTTTTTGTAATATAAATAATTTATTCGTTTTAGTATTATTGAATCTAATATAACTTAAATCTTATGATATTAAATGTCATATAAATATATCTTATCTATATTAATTATATTTTATTTCAAAATAAAAATAATATTTTATACGATATTAATTAGTAAATTATTTATAGATATAATCATAACAATAATATAAAAACTTTGATATATGTAATATATTATTAATTAATATATATATATATATATATATATATATATATATATATTTCTATAATTTAGCATTCATATATTAATAAGTTATTAATATTATATAATAAAATAAATATATAAAAATAATAAAATGAACGAGCGAACTCACGAATACACAAATAAGCCTATTCACGAGCTCATAAACGAGTTAGCTTATAAACCTATAAATGAATTATGTCACGAGCCAATAAACTAACCAACTCACGAGCTCATAAACGATTTGATTCATAAGCTTATAAACGAACTAGCTCACGAGCTCATAAACGAGCCTGTGCACGAGCTCATAAATGAGTCGAATATCAATGAGTTCAAGCCTTCAAAATCAAGCTCGAGCTTGACTCGTTTAACTTAACAAATGAGCTCGATTGAGTTTTTATCGAATCGAGCATGGAGTAGCTCATGAACGGCTTGGCTTGTTTACATCCCTAGCACCAGCCATAATAACTCAAACCTACAAAGATGGATGATTTTAATAATGTGAGGACGTAGATTCTAAGGTGTGTACCTTTGATGTATCAAAAAGGTGCACCTTCAACCTTGTTAAATTTCACTGCAGTTCTCTTTTGTTGTTACATGTAGGCCATTGATTTTAATTAAAATTGTGTGTATCGTGGGCCTGGCCTGGCCACACCCAATCAAAACCATCTTACACCTGAACATTGTTGGATATAAATCGAGTGGATACAAGCCTTTATATTCTTTATTATACATGTTATTATTATCCATTTTAAATTATTACAAACAATTACTTATAAATGTATAAATTCATTAGTTTTGCTATGTAAAAAATGCTTATTTCTTATTAAAATAAATCATACCTAATATTTAATTAAACAATTAATATATGTTTAAAATTTCTAATTCATTATAAGTTAGTAAATTACAATGTATTTTAAATGATTCATAGTCATCATTATTTTTGAGCTTCACTAAGATATCATAAAAATCAACTATCAAGTGTGCATCTATCTTATTTGATATCTATTTTAGCAAAAACTAGTCCATTAAGCTGTGCACCAATAGTTCCAAACTCCAAATAGAGATTGTTATCTATCTTTTAAGCAAAAAAATAATTAAACATGAAATATAACAACTTAATTGATGATAAATAGCTTGAACAAACTCATGAAGAGATAGTTCCATATTGAGGACTGAGGACAACTCACATTTGTGTCAAAACTGATTTAAGTGGACAGAAACGACTGTCATTGCACCCATCTCAAGCTCATAATCCCCTTCCTTGAAAATATGTTGGATATCTTCAACTTCACTAGACAAGCAAATGAATCTTTATCAGAATCTGTAACCATCGATTTGCTAAAACATGCTTTCACAATTTTATAATCTTCATAATATGATGATGGAGAAGGGTGACCATCATCTCTCGCAAAGAAAAAAAGTATGTTGGTGAAATTTTTAAGCTCATTAATAGGTTCACAACTAAAAGAAGCTTCAGTATTGAACATTAACAATGGTCAAACCTGTCAACTTCACATGAAATAAATATGATGTGGTAAATCGTTCATGCTTATCATCCTTTTAGCACTAGGAGAATGACCAAACTCGGCACCTGAAACCTGCTGTCAGAGAAGTTAGCAACTCTTAGCATATAAGAGAGAAATAAATTTTTAAAAGTTTCTCTAAGTTTAAAAATCCACAACTTAGAAACTACCATCAATGGCGAGAAATAAATTCAAGAAGAATAAATCATATCCTAAAGCTAAAGTTAAATTGACAACAAATTAAAACCGTGGTAGATCCTACAAACAAATTACTGAATGATAAATCATTAATGTTTCAGTTCCAATATAACAATATAGACAAACAAAAAATTTAAACTCTCCTTTGCCAAATATCATAGAGATCGAAAAGATAGTACGTTTAGAAGTTCACGATCTACAGATTTAAAGTCAGTCCTCCCACGGTTATCTCTCTATGGAGATGCCCAATTCATGCATGGAGCAACAGCCATGTCAGAAGTAGAGGACTCGGCCAATGAATTCAAGCCCCGAACCTAAAAAGAAGCAATATAGATTACCATTATTAGCTCTTAATAATAATACTAATAACAAACTACAGTTTCTATCCTCCAAAGACACTTATTTTGGAAAAGTAACTTAACCGTCAACCATTCTTAGTTGTTGACACTCCAACAAAAATCAAATTATGTATAAACTCACAGGAACACAATACAATAACAGGCCTTCCCAAATTCACATATCTGGATTGAGCATTATCCATGTACTTGTTAGTCCTCTAAACACCCCCATCCTTCAAATCAGGTAAATAATAATACATACATCCGCATTAGCAGCAGCAACATCAACGGTAATAATACTATAATACTACACCATAACATTAAGGTTTACTTATTTATAATCATATAACTTTCAGTTACCTTATAAGCATTAACATAGAATTCATTGTCGAGCATATGTTTTATCATACCAGTAAACCGAACTGAAGTGTTTGGTCGAACCCATTTTAAGCTTGCAACCGGAACCTAATCTCAACAGTAAAAAAATTGCATTTCAGGCTTTGACTAACAAACTATATTATAAGAAAATTTGAATGAGTATAGTCGATACCAAAGAGAGGTTGGATTGGTCGGAGAGGAAATCACGGAAGAGGTCACCGACGCCCAAATTTGTACCGTCGAAGATGAAGAATTCAAACCGGAGGTGGCTTTGTCGAAAGTTATATGCATTTAAATTATTTTAGTTAAAAGGATGTTGTAAAATGAGAATCCAAGAAATGAATGATACCGATCAAGACGACAACACCATTACAGGTAAACCTTTCCAGTCTTTGGCTGTCTCTTTAGCTACACCTTTATTGATTCTTTGCAAAAGACCCAAAGGACCGATCGTCAGTACTAAGGATGAAGCTACTCTAACTTCTCTTCGAACACTCGAACTTACACGTCCACCGGCCTTCGAATCAAACTTTTGGTCGCATTGTTAGAGTTTAAGTGGTTATTGATTGACACGATTTTCCTCTGAATCAATAAGATATTGATCGTGCAATGAGAGAAATATAAGCAAGAAAGCGTTTGGGCTTCAATCAGAACTCTAGCCATAGTTTGGGCTTTAATTATTTTTTTGAGCTTTAATCGAGCTTTAATCATAATTTCAACTCTAATCCTAATTTGGACTTTAATTTCAGATAAAGAGTCAAAATTATAGACCATTGTCTTCCTTTTTGAGAAAATTTTTATGTCATATTATTCAATTTTTATTAATTAAAACTATTCTTTAATTACTTGTTTATTATAAAAAATAAGAAGTTTTACTAAAATATTATTTTCATACCATCTTTATCCAGTTCCTAAAATATTTGAATTTAAATTATGTGAAATTTAATGGATATTTTTTTAACTATTACCAATCAAAATTATCTATTTTAATTAGAACAAATAATTTAAAAATACTTAAACGTTGACAAAAATTTTCAATTTTACTCTAAATTTTCACTTATTTCAAAAAAATAATTGAATTTTAATTTTTGTAGTATAGATATCCTCAATAATCTATTGTTAAGTTTTAATAAAATATCATTGATTTCATATTAATAAAATTATGAACTATAATACTTTTATCTATTTTACCCTTTTTATTTTATTTTAAAAATTCATTATACAATTTATTTAAGTTATTAAATTTTATTGAAATTTTGATTTATTTCAATTAAAAAATATTTAAGTTTCAATCAGTTATTTTATAAAATTAAAATTAATTACTCGTTTTTAAAATCATCTAAAAATTATAAAATACTTATTTAAAAGTGTATAAATAGTCCATTTTAGTTCGAATATAATATTATTAAAATAATTTTATTGATCTATTAATTTTAATTATGAAATTCTTAAATTTATTTAAGTTGTTTTAAAATAAAAGTGAAATAAAAAATTAAAATTATAAATGATAAAATCATCATAATTTTATTATTTTTATTAATATGAAATTAATAAAATTTAACATGTGATCGATAGAAATAAAGGACCATGTCAAAACAAACATTTATAAGTATATTAAATTAAATGGAATTTAATAAATGAGGTGTGAAAAACTCCACTCATTATAATATTATATTCATCATATTATGATTTATATTTAATTATAACATATTATTTATCATGAATGCATGTTAATATATTATTTGAATGTTTAAAAAAATTTATAAGTTACCAAATTCTTTATTATTTTATAATAAATATTTATATAATTTTACCAACATTTCCATTATACTCACTCACTTTTATTTATAATAAATTATAGTTTTATTATTTATTACAAAATTTTTAATTTTTAATTATATTAAATGAATTAAAAATAATTTATAATTTATTGGATTTATCATTTTCAATTATTTTGGGAAAATAATAAACTTTATTAATTCTTTATTTAGTAAATAAATTATTAAAAGTAATTATATCTATTATTATTAGGTAATTACATGATTTTAAAAATAAGTAATCAACTTTGATTTTATAAAATAATTGATTTTAAGTGAAATATCTTTTTACTTTAAATAAATAAAAACTTTAATAAAAATTAATAAATTATATATTAAATCATTGAAATGGATATGTAAAATAAATAGTGGATAAATTTGATAAAATCATTATAATTTAAAAATTTGATTGATATACAACTAGCAATATTTTATTAAAAATATAACATCAACGAAGGTATATATGATATAAAAATATAAGTTTAAATATTTTATTAAAATAAATAAAGTTTAGACTAAAATTGAAAAACCTGTTAAAATTCAAAATTTAATTATTTCACCTAATTAAATTAGATAATTTTTTATTGGTAATATTGAAAAAGCTGATCGATTAAATTTGATATAATTTAAAATTTGAATATTTCAATAATTGAATAAGGATGGAATGAAAATAATATTTGAGTAAAATATATTTTTTTAGAATAAAAAACTAATTAAAAACATATTTTAAATTAACAAAAATCGAATACCATGCCAAAAATTTTCTCAAAAAGGGCGGGGATGGTCCATAATTTCGAGTATTTGTCCAAAGTTAAAGCTCAAACTATTGTTAAAGTCTAAATTATGATCAAGCTCATTAAGTCCAATTTATGATTAAAACCTAAAATATGGTCAAAGCCCAATAATTATAAGATGAAAACCTCATTTCCTATATATCTCAAAAATCCTAACGCTTTTTCACTTATATTTCGCTCACTACCATATACCAAATCAAGTTATAATTTAATTTATAATTACTTACTAATTCATGAACAATACAAGTAATAACATAGCTGAATAACTACAAACTCGCACACAAATTAAAATCGAAGAGAGAAATCTGGATAATAGCCAAAAATATAATCATCAACAAATTTATTTTTTTCTTGGTTCAAGTCGTACTTAAAATTCAATATAAATCATGATAAATTTAGAATCAAGATTTGAGAAAAAATAAACTTAGTGAGATTTAACGAGATTGAACTTTCTAATGAATATGTGATAAAAATAGTATTGCAATTAGGTTTAGGTAAATTAAGGATTCAATAATATAGAGCATTCCTAATTTAAAAGTTTTTAGGTTTATTTAGGATAAAATGATGTGATTTTTTAATTTGAGGTTTTTATTTTAGTTACTTGATTAGGTTGATGTTCTAATCAAATTTTATCTAAAATTAAATTTCAAATATTATATATATATATATATATATATATTTTATTTCATATTAGTATTTAGATACCATAGTATTTTTATACATTAATTTTACATTTATTATTTTAGATAATATTAAATTATATTATGATTTTTATATCATTATAAATAAGATAAATTATGATTAATAATATTTTTTAAAATTGATCAATTAAATTTGATACGATTTCAATTTCAAATATTTTAAAAATTGGATAAAAATGGAATGAAAATAATATGTAATTAAAATACTTTAATTTTTTCAGAATAAACAACTAATTAAAAGTATTTTTTGAATTAACAAAAATCAAATAACATGACATAGAAATTTTCTCAAAAAGGACGACAATGGTTTATCTTAATCTTCGTCCGAAGTTAAAGTCCAAACTATGGTTAAGGCTCAAATCATAATTAAAGCCCAAAAAATGGTAACACCCAAACAATGGTTAAAGCCTAAAAAATGGTTAAAGCCCAAACCATTGTTAAAGGCTATTACCCATCTAACTTCACCTTCATTTAAGAGCCGTGACTGAAAAACCAGCAGCAGGTTTCCGCCGTGGATTTGGAGGACCACCATATGTAGGCAGGGGTCGTCGCCGTGCATGTGGCGAGGAAGGAAAATGGGTTATGGTGACTACACTGGGGTGTTTTGTGAAAGAAGGGAAGATCAGCAGCCTTGAACGGATCTACCTTCACTCCTTGCCTATCAAAGAACACCAGATGATTGACACTCTGGTAGGTCCTTCTCTCAAAGACGAGGTCATGAAAATTATTCTAGTTCAAAAGCAAACCTGTGGTTGTCAGAGGACTCGATTCAAGGCTTTCGTCCTTGTCATTTATTTTCTTTTTACTTGGTTTGTTTTCATTTTTTAATTTTTAACGAGTTTTAATTGAATTTGCATCGTATTTTTTTTTTTGAATATATCTTCAAGCTCTACTGTTTCGCGTCAATCATCTTTTGCCTATTGAGATTCCGAAATCCGCTAATCGAGTTATTGCAAAGTCCAAGGAGTTTCATGATTTAATTGCTTGTAGTATTTGTTTATCTTTTAACGTCATTTTCCTTTGAAATTTCAGCTTTAAAACGTTGTTTGTTTTTTTTTTCCCTTAAGAATAATGGTTGCAACGAATGATTCCAGTAGCATTGCACTCCTAGACAAGGGAACAGACCGAATAAAAATTAAACATAAATTATTCTTGCATTCGTAGACTTTGCAAAATATATCTAAATTAATTTTAATTCTTATCTTTTTTTAAGAATCTTGTGTCGCAATGATTGAAATATGAGTTACGCAAATGCGATTGCACCTTTACAGATGTAGGAGCTCTGCAGTTTTGGTTGGTTCCATCTTGCATGATTTTGAGCTGATTTTACCTTGGAAGATGTTAGGAAAGCAAGTGCTGAAGCTGATCAGAGAATTGATGCTCACATTTCCACATGCAGGTTTAATTTCAGTTAGAATCATCATCATCATCATCCTTTAGTATTCTATTCTTTTTATATATTCAAACTTGGAGTCAAAGTAAGTTGAAAAAAATGTTAAAATGGATAGAGTTCTCTGCCTTGCTTGGAAAGAATTGTTTTAAACCAGTCAATGTGTTTGTTGAACTGTGCTATGCTACTCTAATAATGACATACCCAACTATAAATTACGGGGATTTGCTTTTTTCTTGAAGCAAGGGAAAATTATGACATAAAAAGGTGGTTGTGTTAGAATGAAAAGTTATTACATGTTGTAATACTAGTTATTTAGATGTTTTGCTTTCTATGACAAACTAAACAGGAAAGTGACTTGCAAATTTTGGTGGTATTGGGAAATTTTTTTCTTCTACCACAACAATGAGAAAGTGGTTTGAAAGGTTCTTAGGATGTGCTAAGCCTTTTTTCCATGTCAAATTACGTACACTAATCCAAGCTAGGTAAAGATGTAAATACAGTTTACTAAGAAAATTATAGAGGTTGTTATGAATGCTAGGGATTAAGTTGATAGTGCCTTGAAAGACATGGCATTGGTGATGAAACAATTTGATCTACCGGATGAGGAAACCTTGGCAATTAAACCTTTCAAACCTATCTGTAGTTTTGATTCTCAGGAATCTGCATGCAATGTTCTTATTGAACTTTGCAAGGTTAACTGTCATGTCAAATTTCTTTTATTTTATCTGTATTTTTCTTTTTAATGAATTGTCATTATAAGTTAGATATTTTCTTGATAATCTTCACATTTTATGATTTATCATAGATCTGGAAGGGTTGAAGAAGAGATTGATATGCAGCATCGCAAATTGAAGAAAATAGAAGATGACGACAGGTTGCGGGAAAATCAAGGTCAGGTTTCTTCTTCTTCTTATACTATTCCCTTTTGATATGCGTTTCTTTCATGCGAACGACTTGATGCAAGATATTGGGATTTTATCGAATCATCAAGTAAGTTGCCTTAGTTCATGTCAATAATTTGTCTGCATGAAAAATGGATAACAAATTCTATTCGTAGTTTGGAATTATGGCTTAAGATTATAAGCCTAGAAGTTTTAGTGCAAATTAATGAGTTAGTGTTGCTAAAATTTGGACCGAATAACAAGGAAGGTGCACTAATTTATGGGTATCTCATTGAAGTTAAAAAAACAATTAATAACTGTTGATATTTGAAGATATATCTTGTAATTTACCAACTTATAATGAATTAGAATTTAGCACATACATCACAAGTTAATACCAATTTTATGATTTATTGGGCATGATGTATTTTATCAAGAAAAAAATCAATTTTTTTATGATGCTGAAAATGAAAGTAATGAATTGATTTATTTATGGCTATTTTTTTTTATCTACTTTCTTAAATCAATTTATATTTGATTTATGTATGCATTAACATGAAGGGAAAAATTTTATATCCAACTATAAAATGCTTTGATATTGGCTTTATAAGTTGAATCCGAACCATTAAATGGTAAATTGATCAACTGAAAATACTAAATGCAAAATCTTTAAATACTAAACCCCCTTTACTATTAAATGGTAAATGCAAAACACTGAACTCTTAAAACCTTAAATCATTAAACTCTTGAATAATAATAGTTAAATCCTTAAATGAAAACTCTTAAAAGCATTACCTAACCTTATAGCCTAAACTTTAAGCTATAATAATAGATTTAAATTTTCTGTTAACATCAATTAGCTTGCGATTGGTGAGGACCATAGGCGACTCACATGTGCACGCTGACAGCCTCCATCGTGTCGAAAGACTTGGCTGCTCAATTCACCGCTCTTACGTGAATGAATGAGATTGCATAGCTGGTGTGCTTTTCTATTTAAAGCTTAAACATCAATTTTTTTCACTTTTTTTTCATCTAAATACGAAATCTAAGAAAAAAAGAAGTCTTTTGGTGTGTTCATTTTAATGGAAATAGAAAAGAGTTTTTTTGAATTAAAAGTTAATGTATGATTTTAGAGCTGTAACTTGTTGCTCTAAACCTCCCGCTATATGTTGCTATTTTATTTGATTTAAATTCTTGTTTTAAAAAGAATTATTTTTGCTATTTTATTCAATTTTAGAAAGAATTATATGTTATAACATTTAGATATATAACAACCCTTCCTCTTTTAAAACAAACAAACCAATTAGACATATAATTCAACAAATGATGAGATACAGCCCATCATTTGTTAACAAACTAAATTCTTGTTTTAGAAAGAATTATGTTTGCTATTTTATTCAATTCAAATTTAAACTTCAGAGATGTAACATTTAAGAATCTACCTACATTCAAAGATTAAGTTAACATATCAACTTTATATAAAATAAAGTTAAAAAAAATGAGATTAAGTTAATATTTGCTTGAAATTAAGTTAACAAATTTTCAAAATTGATCACATTAATTTGTAATAAAAACAATACTTAAGGACACCAATAATGAAAATTGAAGAGTATTAGATATTGGAGAGATAGGTGTTGAACTTTATTGCTATTAATACAATAATAATATTTACAAAAAAACACAAACTTGGTTTCTATTATTCGATAAAAAAAATTAAATCATTTTTAAATAGACATCATTCCGGGGTTAAAACAGAGTACAGAATAAAACTAGATGAAGAGGATCCTAATTAGCCGGGTTACTAAACAACCCTTCCTCTTTTAAAACAAACTATATAATTCAACAAATGATGAGATATAGTTTATCATTTATTAGAGGAAAAGTCCAAATAAAACTTGCAGTGTCAATTAAACTTAACATACCTCAGGTTGGGTTTCAGTATTCATATGTTTATCACCGCACACCATGAAAGAACAAGTCTCCATCAACAAATTGCTTGCTCAAGCAAACAGTCAGGGTGGCTTCCGAATTATGTACATGGAAACCTTAAAAAAGAAAAAACTATTGAGGCCTACGAAAGCTTATAAAAATCTCTGTACTAATGATAGGAAACTGAAAAAAATTGACTTTAAACTTTGAATCAATTCTAAATCCAGAAAAATAAAGTGTTCACAATAATAAATAACATTAAAATGCATTAATAAATAAATATATGTCATTGTTAAGATTTCAAAAACATTGTAAAAAAGAAATGAAACCTATTTAAAGCAACACTAATATGCTATTGAAACAGAATATGAAGCATGGTTAAGCTTTCGCTTTCTTTTGGTTCTAGTCAATTCTTACCAAATTTAGTAAAAAGGGATTCATCACATGCACAAAGGTACTCTCAACTATTGTGGGGTCAGATGAGAGTAGGCGCATTAACATGCAGCCCTCCGCCTTGCACTTAGCAAAGATGTTATGTCTCAAACATCCACGCTGATGAGGGGCTGATTAGAAAAAAAAACTCATGTTGGTGAGGGAAAGAATGACAACTTGAAATTGCATCTTCCGACAATAAAGATTAGGGTGTTGGTGATCTCTTTCCTGATTTTCTCTCCAACCAATCCAACCTCTCCAACCAAATGCTTTGATTAACAAACTATATTATAAAAAAATTCTAATGAGTATAGTCAATATTAGATAGAGGTAGGATTGGTTGGAGAGAAAATCGTGAAAGAGAACACCCTAATCTTTATTGTCCAAAGATGAAGGATTCCTTTTGTCGAATATTAGATGCAAAAAAAGAAGAAAGAGAAACTCACTGGTTTTAGGTCCGGTTGGATGATTCCACAGGGATTGCAATTTCAAGTTGGACGATTCCACAAAGATTGCAATTTCAAGTTGTCATTCTTTCCCCTCACCAGCATGAGTTTTTTTCTAATTAGTGATTCACCATCATGGATGCAAGTTAAATTACTTTTAAAAACACATTTTTCTTGAAAGGCTTTGAAAAGAACATTAAATTTTCTTGTTCGGTTTGAGAGATGCAAGTTGTCACGTAAGAGAGGAGGATTAAGGTTGAAAATGAGTAAGGGCACGTGGAAAGAGCGTGTGACCAGAGTGGAAAAAACATGTGACGCGAGTGGACAAGCGTGGAATGAGCATGTGATGCTAATTTGGGCCGTGTTGTGAGTGGTTCGTGTGTCATATGTGTATGTGCTATGTGTCATCCACATCACATTCGCGTGTGTGTGCCACATGTCACCTGTGTATCATCCGCATGTCACCCACATATCATCTGCATGTCGTCCGCGTGTTGTCCATGTGTTGTCAATATCGAAAATTTAGTAAAAAGGGGCTCATCAAATGCACAAAGGTAATCTCAACTATTGTGGGGGTCAGATGAGAGTAGACGCATGTTAGAGAAACCTAACACTTTGCACTTCGCAAAGATGTTCATGTTTGCATGTCTCAAACATGTGCCCAAATATCATTAGCTGAAAAAGGAATTCATAATAACCTTGCAGTAGGAAAATGAAACAAGCACCTACCAAGTTCAACATCTCTATCAATGCCGTATTGGACAATAAAACCAGGATGAGAATCCAGAGTTAACCCCACCAACCTCAGGAAAGAACACTACAAAGTAAAGGGTAAGTCAACCATAAGAAAATGATGCTTTAGAGTTGTTATAGAATTCTTTTTTGCATTCCCTTTCATTGCAAGTGAATAAGGATACATACATTTTGACATTGCACGTATGTATTCATCCATTAATTTGTTAAGCATGGTTTCAAGGCCAAAGTCATCAAGAACAACAATTTAATTATTCATTGTGTTTGGATGCATGATCTTGAATTTTGCATCATGAACCCATCTTTCAAAGTTTTCCACCTAACCAATCAGAACCCTATAAGAAAAAGTACAAACTAAAACACAAGTAGACTTGTATAACTTTCATTACTAATAATGAGAAAAGAAAAGAAAATACCTCTGACATCAACATTTCGCAGAATTTTGGCTGAAGCATTTGAAAGACGTAAACTACTAGTGTGGATTCGACCAATGCATGTATGAAACTCTCTTCGGTATTTTCATTGATTGCTCTCAGAAATGAAGGTACAAAGAAGTTGGCAGCATTCAATGAGTAGTTCCCCATGTAGAGGCTGAAGAAAAGGGCCTGGAGAGCACTATGTATGAGGTAGTAATTGGTGAAAATACAGGACATAAAGAACACAACACAGTCGTTCAACCATTTTTATTGGAAAATCATGAACAGAACACCAAGTATGAGGCAATAAAATTGAAATTATTTGCAATAAAATTGTTGATATGCAAACGGTGAAACAAACTAAACTAAACTTGAGTGATAAATTTAAAAATTAAGAGACAAGCTTAGACGATATGCTAGAAACATGTTGGTCACCCTTCTCCATCATCATGTTTCGAAGGTTATAAAATTGCGAATGCATGTTTTTGCAAACTGATAGCTACAGATTCTGATAAAGATTCTTTTGCTTGGCTAGTGAATGTGAAGACATCCAATATATATTAGAGGAAGAGGATTATGAGCTTGAGATGGGCATAGAGGCTGTCATTTATCTCCACTTACAGTTCTGCCACAAATGAGAGTTGTCATCATTCCTCGGTATGGACCTACCTCTTCATGGGTTTGTTCTATTCGTTTTATTAGCAATTAAGTTGTCATATTTCATGTTTAAATATTTGTTTGCATGAAAGATAGATAACAAATTCTATTTGTTGTTTGGAACTATTGGTGCACGGCTACTTTTTACTAAAATAGATATTGAATATGATGGATGCATATTCAATAATTAATTTATAAATTCAAAAACAATGATAACTATGAATCATTTGAAATACATCTTGTAATTCACTAAGTTGTAATGAATTATAATTTTTAAACATATATTAGTTATTAGATCAAATATTAAGCATGATTTATTTCAATAAGAAATAAGCATTTTTCATATAACAAAACTAATGAATTTATACATTTATAAGTAATTGATTGTTTAAAATGAATAACAATAAGATGTATAAAAAAGAATTTACAGACTTCTACCCACAAGATTTATATTGAACAATATTATGGTTTAAGAGTATTTTAGGGTTGGGGTTTGCCTGTAATTTATTCTCCATATTGTTGAGAGTTTTGTATGGCTGATCAATTATTCTTCGTGTGTCATTTGCGTCACGTCCGTGTGTTGTCCTCATCTAGGCTGCTTGTCGTCTGTGTTTGAACTATATCTGGGTTGTGTGTCATCAGTGTCTAGGTTGCTTCTAGGTCGCATTTTAGCCTTGTTTGGCCCTCAATTTATACTCGTATAGGCTGCGTTTTTGTATGGATTGCTTTTGGGCTGTTGGGTTTTTGTTTAGTTGCAAATTAAAGTATGGGAGATGTCTGGCGGGCAATTAAAAGGGACAGTGGAACTGTAAAATAGAATTTTAAAATTGTAAAAAGAGATTAAAGAAACCCTATTGCCTCTATTTTGAAGCCCAAACCAATTGCGTCACGCAGACTCTTCTTTTGTCTCTGCCTCATCGCCCTTGTCAAACCCTAATCTGAAACTCTCTGTCATCTCAAATCGGTAGCGTCACCCTTCTCCTTATGGTTTTTTCCTAATCTGAAACTTTGCTGTATATCTCCATTTCCTACTCATTGCGCTTCTCCTTATGGTTTTTTTCTCCCCTGATGCAACATGAAATGGTTTCAGCATCCCACTTGTTATTTTCTCTTTGATAAAATGTCTATCAATCTCAATGTGCTTAGTCCGATCATGTTGGATTGGATTTTGAGCTATGCTAATGGCAGCCTTATTATCACAATACAATGATAAAGTACCACCTTCTCCCAGCTTTAGTTCTTCCATAAGTTTCTTTAACCATAAAAGCTCACACACTCCTTGAGTCATAGCTCTATACTCAGCTTCAGTACTTGATCTGGAGACAACACTTTGTTTTTTGCTTCTCTAGATGACTAGATTTCCTCCTACAAGTGTACAATACCCGTAGTTGATATTCTATCATCTGGAGATCCAGCCCAATCAACATCTGTAAAGCCTTCTATTCTAAGATGATCATTCTTAGTAAACAATAAGCCTTTTCCTAGTGTAGATTTTAAGTATCGTAGAATGCGGAAGACTACTTGCATATGACTCTGATGTGGATCATGCATGAATTGGTGACCAAACTAATCTCATAGGCTATATCTGGCCTAGTATGAGACAAATAAATTAATTTCCCAACTAACCTTTGGTATCTCTCCTTGTCCACAATCTCTCCAACATCCAATTGCAATTTATGGTTGCTTTCAATTGGTGAATTTGCTGGTTTGCATCCTAGCATACCAATTTCATTTAATAGATCAAGGATATATTTTTTCTGACACACAAATATCCCTTTGTTGGATCTAGCCACCTCAATCCCTAGGAAGTATTGTAGTTTTCCAAGGTCTTTGATTTCAAATTCTTGAGCTAGTTGAGTCTTTATCGGAGCTATTTCATCATTGTCATCTCCTCATAATTATATCATCAACATCCACATCCGAGCAATAGTTTGGAGCGTGTGTTGCGGGGTGCAGCATGTGTAAACCGCGTGTCATCCGTGTCAGGTTCGCATCTTGTCCACGTGTCATCCGTGTCATGTCCGCGTGTCATCCATGTCAGGTCCGTGTCATCCATGGCATGTCCGTGTGTCGTCCCATGTGTCTAGGCCTGAGCCTTATCTGAGCTATGTTTTAGCGTTGTCTGGGCCACGTTTTATACTCATATAGGCCGCTTTTTCAGTTTTGATTATTTTTGGGGGGTTGGGTTTTTGTTGGCTTGTGAAATGTTTCATGAAAATGGTTGGAAAGGTGTAGTAGTTGCAAATAAAAGAAGACAGTAAAGGGCATGGGGGTTAGGGCTGGCGGGTTGGGTCCTGGTCCTTTGTCGGCTTGTGGGGTTATTAGTGTTTAGGGTTTTTGTTTGATAATAAAATAGAGGTGTAAGTATCCAACATCAAAACTTTGTGAAATTTAAGGCCCTGAAATTATATTTTAACACAATATTAATTTCTATTTATTTTGAATCTACATGATCTAAAACCCTACCTTCTGAAATCAGCTGTGCATTATTATGTGTTCCTTTCAAGCTTCTCCCCTTTCTTGAATCCTCCCAAACACATCCGCCATTTTTGAGATTCAGTGTCCTCATTATTGTCATTTTAGGAGGTGGTCCCTATGCGACACGAGGCATTTGAGCCATTAGATAACTGTTTACATATTAATACCCTAAATCCGTACGCTTTGCGACACCATTCATTCCTCATATCGAAAACCCAAACCACGCATTCACCCTTCATTTTAAATACCATCATCGCAGGATGACAATTAACGGCATCGATGTAAGGAACAAGATAGTCAAACCAAATTCCTCTTGCACAGTATAATAGAAAAAGGGAGGTTATAGAGCGGGCTAGGGCTGTATATTATATTTTTATGTACAAGCTCCTTTTGTCCCTGTCCCTCACGACTTCGTCGGTGTCCTCAAACACTCTATTCTTTGGGTGGGAAGAAATTTGCGTATGATGGAGCAAAAAGTTTGTTTACTGTTGGCGCACTTGCTCGCAACAAGCTTGAGTTCACTTTTTGCTAGAGGATGTAACCTCTATTAGGTGGGAAATTCTGATGGAAGGTCTCTTCAAGCTTTTGGGTGTTTCTTTCGTTTTGTACATATCATGATTTCCTTCATACAATTTTTTGTTTTAATTTTTGTAGCTTGTTTGATAATTATGCTGCAATTTTGATTTGTATTTTTTTCCCTCTTTTTTGTTCTCAGAAATAATGGAAATGCCACCCCTGATGAGCATGGTAGCCCTAATGAGAGTGATCCCATACCAGTCCAAAACTTTTAAAGTAGATACGAGTTTTGCTGCAAAAATTTCCATGCAAACAATTGCTTGCACCACGGGGACAAGAATCTGAAAATTCACAAGAAGCCATTAGGGTCGTAGATATTATATTACGCCAGCTTGCAACTAAGCAGTTAATGAATCTTGTTAATTTAATTTTTATTTTGATTTGTGAGGTTATTTGTTGCTACAACAGTCCAAGTAATTTTGCTGATGTAGGAGGTGGTGTTTTGGGTTGTAGAGGTTTCTACTCCAGTTTTAGAACCACTCAGGGAGGCCTGTCTCTGAATATTGGTATGAAAATGTTACAATAGGTTTATGATGATCAAGTTTTTTGAATTTATTCTTTTTTCTGTTGCTTTCCTTTTTAGATGTATCAACTACTCTGATAGTCCAGCCTGGTTCTGTTGTGGATTTTCTGATTTCTAATCAAAATGTGAGGGATCCCTACCAGCTTGACTGGACTAAGGCAATCTGCGTAGCTTGTACTTTTGTCATTTTTCTATTTCTTGTTTTAAATTTGCAGAGTTTTGATTCTTTTGTCTGCTGGCAGGCAAAAAAGATGCTCAAAAACCTACGGATGCTGATGCTGATGCTGTACCGATATACTTTTTTTCTCTTTGCTAGAGAGATGATGGTCACCCTTCTCCATCATCATGTTCTGAAAGTTATAAAACTGGGAACGCATGTTTTAGCAAACTGGTAGTTACAGATTCATTTGCTTGTGTAGTGAAGGTGAAGATATCCAATATATGAGCTTGAGAGGGTCATAGGGATAGGGGCTGTCATTTCTCTCTGCTTAAATGAGTTCTGACACAAATGAGAGTTGTCATCATTCTTCGGTATGGAACTACCTCTTCATGAGTTTGTCCTATTTGTTTCTTTTGCAATTAAGTTGTCATATTTCATGTTTAATTATTTGCTTGCATCAAAGATAGATAAGAAATTCTATTTGGAGTTTGGAACTATTAGTGCATAAATTAATCTGCTAGTTTTTGCAAGCTAAAATAGATATCGAATAAAATGGATGCACATTTGATAATTAATTTATGCGATATCTTAATGAAGTTCAAAAACAATGATAACTATGAATCATTTGAAATACATCTTTTAACTCAGTTACTTGTGATCAATTAGAATTTTTTAACATATAATAATTATTTGATCAAATATTACACCTGATTTATTTTAACAAGAAACAAGCACTTTTTATATAACAAAACTAATGAGTTTATACATTTAAGTAATTGATTGTAGTAATTTAAAATGAATAAAAATAAGATGTATAAAAAAGAATAATGAATTTATACCTTGCTGATTATGGCGCAGCCCCAGGGGTGTTTTACTGATAGCAGGCAAGGGACTTAGTCATGGTACTGCCGGTCTTCGTCCTGCTGCTAGACTTAGTCATGTGCTATTGAATTGGAAGACCCCATTTATGCAGTGGTATGACTACTGTTTGTAAGTTTCAAGATTTCCATAAATTTTCAGTTATTAAAACTGCTTGCTTGTAATAATGAATTATGTTGCTGCTAGCATTGAGTTTTGAGGTATAATCTGCTAAGCGAATAGAACTCAAAATGAGTTCCTCATTTAGATGTTACTTTATGCTAGTCTCAGATCTGTTTCATTTTATGAGATTTCAGCTATGGCATTATGTATACAGTATATGAACATAAGGATGTCTCATTACCATGTGTCAGCCTGTTAATTTGGCATTTGTTCTGTTGAACTATTTCAGCTTGGTGGATTTAGTTCTATGATGGCAGTCAAACATTCTCCTCCTACACCACTGGTTTTTGAGCTTCCCACCATCATCATCGGTATGGATGTGTCACATGGCTCTATGGGACATTCAGATGTGCCATCAATTGCTGCGGTACTGTAATGTGATAATTTTTTGTATGCATGGTACTTTGAAAATTAATATTTGATTTGATCGAATTTCCTTTTCTCTAAATGTTGCTTTTGCATCATTATTGTTGGAATATGTAGGTAGTGAGTTCCAGGCAGTGGCCCTTGATATCTTGCTATAGGCGCATCTGTCCGCACCCAGTCCCCAAACGGAGGATGAAGGAATGATGAGGTGTTACTAATAACTAGTTTAATTGTATGTTGATCTTGCTTGAGATGTAATTGTGGCCAGCTCTAGTTTTATAGAAGAAACAAGTTTTTGAATTTAAAATCTGCAAATAAATTTGGTTTTCATATCTAATGAATGGAAAGAAAAGAATGCAGAAAATCTTCTAAGGACTTCTACTGTCTTGAAAGAACTAACTAGTGAAATACTAGAATTATACTGGCTAGGAGAATCATCAATCAATGCCAAACTGATACCGATCACTTTTGACATCCTAATGATAATAGAAGTACACACAAATTCTAGTGTTGTCATGATATTGCAACAGAATTGTAATCACATAATTAAAAATTAAAATCATTGCATTGGTATTTTTGATCAACATCATTCTTTCAAGTTTCAACTAGTTGGCAATTCCTGATTGATAGGTCTTTTTGTTTTTTTTTCCTAGGGAGGTTCTTTTGGACTTATGTTCTTAGTTTGGGGAAAAGGAAGCCAGAGCAGATCATCATATTCAGGTATTGTTTCCATCTAAATGTAGCATTGGATGAACATGTGAAATGTAGTTATATGAATGAATTTAATTTGTTTGTGATCCTAGTGAAATATGTTAATCTGTTTGGATGACATTTTCTGAGAAAACCATCTATGCGAATAACATTTGACTTTTGTGGCTGTCAAATTGTAACCCATCTTCATGATTATGACACTTCCACGTCAGAGGTTGTGATTTCTTATATTGTATATCATATCACATTAAAGGTGTTCACATCGTCTCTGTCCCATAAGGATTGCGGCGGTGAATCACATTTTAATCAGGTGTTGAATATTGAACTAGATCAGATAATTGAGGTTAGAATCGTCTCCTTCAGTTGATATGTTTCATAGCTACCATTGATTCTCAGATTGGTAGTAAAAATTTAATGTGGATTCTTTCAGGCTTGCAAGCATCTTGATGAAAAATGGAAGCCGAAGTTTGTGGTGATTATTGCGCAGAAAACCATCACACAAAGTTCTTCCAGCCTGGAGATCTAGAAAATGTTCTTCCTAGTTTACATAAGTGTACATTTCTGGTGTTTTTTTGTCTGCATACAGTGCTACTTGTATTAATTTTTGTTTCTTGCAGGAACTGTTGGTGACAATAAAATTTGTCACCCTCGTAACAATGATTTCTACCTCTGCCCTCATGCTGGAATGATTGTGAGTATCAATTTTGTTTATTGTCTTTTTTTAACTAGCTGAACTTAGAACATCATGTGTTTGCATTGAATATCTTGACTGGATAAAAGTCAGATTTCAAGTTATAGTACGGGCTAAGTATGCGTGATTTAATAATTTGCAATAAAAAATTAGTTACTTTGCCTTTAAGGTTTAAGATTTGGTTTTAAATTTGTACATTATCTCTTTAATTATCCATTATGTGATTTTTGTATTAGATTGATCGACGTTTTTCATCAAATAATTTATATTAATTCAAGATTGTCAATTAGTCATTAAAATTTATCATAATTATGCAATAGATTGCATTATATTTGGGGATAATTGTATAGAATTTATTTTTTTCTGAAATATTTGTATAGTTAATTAAAAAAATGCAGTGTTTCCTTTAACATTTATCTGATTGTAGATAATTTTAAGTAATTTTATTATTTATTCATATATGATACATATATACTTTTTATAAAGAATATATTTAAAATGATTGTAATATAAATGTACTATATATTATTAAGAAATTATGATATAAAATATTTAAAATTATAAAAAAATTATGATATAAAAATATTTAAAATTTACATCTTAAAGTATTTAATGTAATACGTTTCAGCCTGTAAGCGTTAACAGTTTTTGTACTGGGCTTGGGCTTTGGGCAGGTGTTTGTTTGCATTTGAGCTGAGCGAGGAGAGGGTTGTGGGTGCTATGTTGTTAATGATCGGTCTTTCACTCCGGATAATGGCATATTGACATTCCTTTATTTGTTTTTTACATGATCGAGATGTTTTTGTGGATTCTTATTGACCCATAGTGTATTTCGATTGTTTAGTAAAATTTACTGCTTTGTTAGACTTGAGGTTAATCCGAAATGGTTATACATTTTAAATTTCAACTTTTTTTTAAAGATTTCAGAAGATGAGAGTGAAGAAGCCAACAACTCATGATTCCAAGGTACAAACGAAACCCTTTTGACACTATTATAAAAGATTTTATTTTTTATTATATTGCACAGTTTCTTTTATAGTAAATGCTTTAGTATTAGCAATTCCAGATTTCAGCTCTTACTGTGTTGACCCATATCATGTAGTTTGTTTGTATTATAAAAGTTTTTTATCGATGATTTGTGTTGGTTTTTTTATAGAATATACGAGTGCTGTGTTGTTTATTTATTATTATAAATTTCATCAAACTCTATTCTTATTATTGTAAAGTGTAAATTGGTAATGTTTCATTTTATCATGACTGGGTAATAGGTTGTCCATGTGTCTTGGGTTGCAGCTTCATAATTGTCCTCATTAGTTGTGCTTGAAAGACTGTGACTGACGACTGACTGCGATTATGTAAACATGGACTGCTTGCAATATGGTTAGCCCATATACAATTTGAGCCCATGGAGAGTAGCTTCCAGAATAAGCCTTTCCATGTCCCGTTCAATCAAATACCGTGTCTGTCAGTCCTTGAGCAAACCATTTTCTCTGTTGAACAGTTCTTTCTTTTTACTTCCCCCATACTTCAGTCTTTCAAGTCTCCCTCAAATCTGCATGAAAACCTTTTTATATCTCTATCTTCTATCCAATTCTCATAAACTTACAGTCTTTTAGGAAAAAAAAATATTTTTGTGAATATTTTCTTTAATATGTCATTGTTTCTTTTCCAATTCACCTTCTGTAGCAAATTTTATTTCCTCTCCTTCACAATTTCTGGGTAGCAAATTTAATTTCCCCTCTTTCTTCACAATTTGCGGGTCTTCAAATTTGAGTTTTCTTCTTTTTAATGTTTTGTCTGTATAGATATACATTTCCAAATTTGGACTTTAAAGTCAAGCAGAGAAAACTGAAAATCTCATGAGCGAGTTGCCATGCAAAGGGCAATTCTATGCTATATATAACTTTTTTGTCCTTGGTTCCGTCATGTGATTGTTTTTGTTAGGTTGAAATTAGCTTCTCTAATGTCCAGTTTAAGAATTTGTCCTATTTGTTTGTTTTAGCTTTTTAAGTAAAGCAGAAGCGAATGGGTGACAATGATGTGATTGAGATTACTGTTTATGATTATTTTATGAATCATCGTTGTAGACTTACGGTATTCTACTGATCTTCCTTGCATTAGTATTGGGAAACCAAAGAAGCCTACCTATCCCTATTGAGGTAAAATATTTTCTGTTGCAATATTCTTTTGCATGATAAATAAATATATATATTTTTTGTTTTAGGGGTGAAATGTGCATGATTTAATAATTTACAACAAAAATTAGTTGCTTTGCCTTTAAGGTTTAAGATTTGGTTTTGAATTTGTGCATTCTCTCTTTAGTTGTCCGTCATGTGATTTTTGATTTTTGTTTCATGATTCGATTAGACTCGCTGACATTTTACATCAAATAATTTATATTATTTCTCTAAGATTATAAATTAGTGGTTAAAATTTATCGTAATTATGCATTCATTATATTTGCAGATAATTGTATAAAAAGTATTATCTTTTAAAATATTTATATAGTTAAGTAATTTATTATTTATTCATATATGATATATATATACTTTTTAAAAAGAATATATTTAAAATAATTGTATTTAAAATAATTGTAATACAAGTGTACTATATATTAATAAGAAATTATGATATAGAATATTTAAAATTTTTCAAAAATTATGATATAAAATATTATATCTTTGAAAAAATTGTATTATGAAGCTTTTTATAGAAATTGCTTTTTATAGAATTATAATGTGGTTTAATTATTTAATGATAACGATTGATTTATGAGTTTGAAAAAGGTTAAAAATAAATTTAACTTAATAGGTAATTAGTAATAGGTTCAAAATAATATGTGTTGGGCTTAACTTAATAGGTAATTAGTAATAGGTTCAAGATAATACGTGTTGGGCTTGGGGGCTACTTGGATTTGGGCTGCATGCGCGAGTAGGAGCGCGTGGTAGTGGCGTGTGAGCTCGAGTGGGGCGCGTGTGTTGAGGGTGTACCGTGTGTCAACCGCGTGTAATTTCTGTCTCATTCGCGTGTCCGCGTGTCATCCGTGTCCGCGTGTCATCTGCGTCTGGGCCGCGTGTCAACCGTGTCTGGGCCGTGTCCGAGATGCGTCCGGATCGCGTGTCGTCCGAGTTCGGCCCGCGTCTGGCCCGCTTCTCATCCGAGTCTGGGCTACGTCTGGGCCGCGTTTTCTGGGTCTGGGCTATGTCTGGGCCGCGTTTAATCCGATTCCGAGCTGCGCTGGGCTGCGTTTCATCCGAGTCCATGCTACATTTTTGGGCTTTTGGTTTGGGTTGTGAGATTATCTCGTACTTTCAAATAAAAGAAGACACTGGATGGTTTATGTGGTTTGAGTCTTGCGTGATGATTATTAAAATTTTACCATAATCATTATTACTTGATAAATGCATAAAAAAATCTGAATATTTTTTTTCTATTTATTCAAATCTGAGTAATGGTTTAGTATTTCGTCACCATTCATAAAAATTTAATATTAATTTATAATAAAAGATAAATAGATAAATTTATAAGAAACCTCAGTATTGGAAATGATAACTGGAAAAGCCTTTTACTTAAATTATCACTCTTCAAAACACATTTTCGAAAACCTAAGCGCTATATAATATCCTTCTACCCCCTTTTGCAATTTTTTCCATTCTCCTCTTTCTTGTAACAAACAGGTCGCCTCCCGAAACTCTTAACTTCAGCTTGATTAACCAGCCGCTGGCCTCCGGCGTGGATTTGGAGGACTGTGTGCGTGTAGTGAAAGAAGCGAAGATCAGCAGCCTTGATTGCCTCTCAAAGAATACCCGATGATTCATACTATGGTTCCATACGAAAACCACTCAAGAAAGACAAGGAAACTTCACGGTCATCAAGAAGATGTACATTTATTGGGATTACTTTATAATCATTCTTCAGTAGCAGGTATAAGATCGTCTCTCACTTCTGTAATACTGTATCAAGCTTCTTTTTGTTTCCTCAGTTTTTGCATATGTTTTAATAGTTTCTTTCGTCTCGTCTCCTTTCTTTTCTCCATTTCTTTATAGAGAATGCTATAAAAATTTTATACAAATATAATATTTTGTAAAAATAACAATGTTAAGATTAAACATATTTTATTAAAAGATTATGAATTTAT
>CANYBF011678690.1:0-22493 GCA_948192965.1 Dalechampia spathulata | reverse complement strand
TGTGACGCTTGTTACACACAAAAATAGTGTGGCTCTCTCCAAAAAAAAATATATATATATATATATATATATATATATATATATATATATATATATATATATATATATATATATATCATATAATGAATTTATTATAAATTATTTGTTCAAACTTTTCTATTTTGATTTATGTCTTTTGTTGACTACATGATTTATCTAAAGAAAGAGATCCAAGTTTAAGAAATAATGAATGATTTTATCAACCCATAAATATGTAATTTTTCTAAAATTTCTATTACATTTTATAGGAATTGAATTCAAACTTTTTTTAATTCCTTGTCAATAAATTTTTGACATATATAAATGAATTAAATTATTACCTTTTTATATATCTCTAACATATGATTGAACATGGTTCAATACTTTTTTCTCATAAAAATAATAATTATCATAATAAATTTATATTAAATCTTTCTAAAACCTATATTTAACTTAGAAAAATGTTACTTTTATAAATATTTTTTTTGAAATTCTATTATTTTTGTAAGAAAGTTCATTATTGAGAAATGATTATCTAATGATGGAAAATGCAACATAAAAAAATAATAGGAAAACTTGTTATAGATCCATTAAATCAAATAAAGAAAATAATATTATTTTTGAAATTAGGATGGCATTGATTGTATAATATTCCTTCACCACCATAATTGCCACGGAAAATGACAAATACTACCTTTTTAATGCATTGATTGAATAATGGATTCTCCCCTCATCACCTTCAAAAAATTGTTAATTATATTAATTAGATCAAAAACAAGCTAAGATGGACAGTTTCTTGCTTTCCTTCATGAGGCTCTAAATCCAGGTCTTATCCTATCAACATTATTGCATCTAATAAACATCCTTATAATTAGGAAGATCAAATCTTAATTGATAATTTTCTACTATAGCTTCAAAGGAAAATGATAATTTTGATTAAAATATTGTATTTTTTGAAAACTTGTAAAATTAATAAATTTTTTAAAATAACAATTCTTAACATTTACATAATTTTATCATAGGTTGTAAAAGAATTTCTTTCAAATTTATCATAAATTCATTGTAAAAATCATTGTTTTTATAATATCTTCAAAAAAAGATCTATTGTTATTAAAAAATAAAAGTAAAATCCATATTTTTATAATTATCTCTTAAAAAGCTTGCTTAATTTGATAAATTAGTTACACTTCTAACTTGATATATATATTCATGTATTCATTAAGTCAATAAAAACATACTACAAACTAACATTAGTATATTTAATTTATTATTAGCTAGTTTATATATCATATTTAAATAAATTTTGCTCATTATTTATAGTTGATTTTTTTATTAATATAATCTAATAACGTTATTGAAAAGATCATATCAAAAATTCTATCATTTAATTTGGTTGAAATAAAAAAAATTAATAATGTTTAGATTTGAATAATGTGAGCAATTGCGAACCCTATCTTCGACAAAAAGTCTTAATATTTAAAGAATCCCAATACTTAAATTTATCTTATTAGAAAACTTCTCTTCATGTATAAAAATTATTCATATTAAATGAAAACATTATTAATTTGTGTTCCTTAAACTATCCATTTAAGTTTATTTCATGATTGTATTTTCAAAACTTCAATCAAAAATCTCATGGAAATTTCTTCCGCGATAGAACTTGTTATTTATCAATAATAGATCATTGTATTTATCAATTATTATTATATTTTAATATACAAAAATTTTTGGTATTATAATATATATCATTATTAAAATTAAATTTATCTATATTTACTTCATATTTCTAAATTTTTAACTTTCAATTAAATTTTTTATTTATATTACAATAATTTAATCTATATATAAACACGTGTTGAATCAAGAGGAAAGATATCCATGTTCTTTAAGAAAATTTTTAAGAAAATTTATCAAATAAAATTATAAATCCATTAATAATATAATTATATATATTAATTTTTTATTACATTTTAAATATATTAATTATTATTTATATATTAAGAATTAATACTAATTATATATTAATCAATATAGAATTAATATATATTTATATTTAATAAAAATTAATATATTATTATATTATTAATAAATTTATAAAGTAAGTTGATTGATGTAAGAATTTTCAATGGTATTAACCATTATAGATTGCAGGCAATATCTCTCACTTTCCCCTTCTACAAACAAAGAAAGATAACCTTTTCTTTCTCTTATTTCGCTTTCCACTCTTTTCTCCTATACATTCAACAGGATTCGAGGATCGGAAGCAAAGTTGTGCTTTTCAAGGGCGTGAACAACGTTAAAGATTGGATTCTTAGGAGTAGCCCAGTTGCTGGAAACGTTGTTTAGATGAGGAAAGCTTGAGTTTCTAGAAATACCCACTTCGATTTTTCTTCATTTTTGCGTTCAAAAGATTCCGCATAAATGGGTGGTTGTGGAAGAAATGGAACTGCAAGACAATATATAAGATCAAAACTTCCTCGGTTGAGATGGACGCCTGAACTTCACCGATCTTTTGTTGATGCTATTGAAAGACTTGGCGGTCAAAACAGTAAGGATTCGTATTCATTTTGCTTATATATAATATATTTTCTTCTCTGCATTTAACTTTGATTCTTTCTTTCTGTAATCTCGTGTAGAAGCTACGCCTAAACTGGTTCTTCAGTTAATGGATGTGAAAGGACTCACCATTTCACACGTAAAGAGTCATCTCCAGGTGTATATATATATACATATATACTTTGCATTTTGGTTTTCTTCATAATCTTTTCTTTTTTTTTTTTTTGGTATACAAACAATTCCAACACTTTATTGTACAAATGTTGTTCTGACATGGGTACTTGTTCGTCTTGTTTTGTTTCTGGGTAGATGTACAGAAGCATGAGGAGTAATTCGGGTAAAGAAGGTATCCAAGCATTTCATTTCCTTCTTCATATCTTTTGTGTTATATATATATATATATGTATAGTATGAAGTTGATTTCATCTTCTTCTCGATCTTCGGCTTTCACTGGATTGATCACATCCTTGTGGAAACTGTTTCATTTCTGGAACATCTATGCTTATATTCACATGTTGGGTGAATCTTTCACCAATATATGTCAGTGAAGAGCTCTATACGTCAAAGAAGACAATCTTTTCACCATGGATGTATTGATATTGAAGAATCAGATTCTCCTTTCACATACGGCACCATCCCTTCACAAAGGTTAGTCATAAGTTCAATTTACCCTCCTCGTATGTGTTAGGTTTACAGACTTTCTTTAAAAAAAAAAAAAAAAAAGTTCCATTTTCAATCCATCCCTTAATAAATAATGAATTAGGCTTCTGATCAAAACCTGGAATGCAGCCAAGGAACATATGGAAAAGTTAACAGTCCCTACTCTCATGGCGATGGTTTAAGATCAGAAGAAAAGCATTCTATGCCCAAACCCGCTGGCTTTTCGCTGCCACAGGATCTTTACAACCTCAACTTTTTCATGGAAGAAGACTCTGAAAGCTGGAAATCGGAGGGAATTGAAAGTGAGAAAACAGAAAACGAAGAAGTTAATGGTGGTTGTGAGTTATCACTATCGCTATCATTACCACGAAATGGTTCATCCCAGCCATGTGAGGTTAGGGATGTTTTGTCATCAAATAATAGAAGACCGGCGTTTAAACACTGTTCCGCCGATGTTAACTTAGATTTATCCATTGCTCTTTGCTGAATCTAACCTCGATATTAACATTATTTTATTTTCATTGGGACCTTGCTGCCATCTTTACGGTTTTCCGTTATTTTTTTTTGAGTCAGAGATTGAATATCATGGAATTTTGACAAACATGATAAATATATATTATAAGTATTTTTAAATTAAAAAATAAAACTATAATACATATTACACAATCTATTGTTTTATTATAATTTTATATGATATTACGTAAAAATTCAACCCATGAATATATGGATTAAAAAGTTTAATAAATAAAATAATAAATAGTTAGGGTTCATTTAATGATGAAATAAATATCAATAAAAACAGTGGGAGTGGGGGGGTGCATTGAAATCATATTAATGAATAGAAGAAGTAAATAGGAATTAATGATGAATTTGAGGGAATTCTTTCCTTTTACTCGTCATTTCTAATTCCTCGAAATATTGTATTTTTAAATTTCAAACACAATTTATCTACACTGAAAGAAACAACAACAGATTGATTCATGCATTCGAGACCAAGCTTGAGATTTTGCATGACGTATCCCTTCCACAGCAAACCTCCAATATCAATGCCACACCACCTTCAACATCTTCCATTCTTCGCATCTCCATCACCAATTAGTGGCTTCATGCAGAGTCTCGGTTTTACGCTAACGAGGTCTTTGGGAAGAACAGATACGGCAGCAACTAACGACCCTTTGGACACTCCAGAAAGAGGAAGCAACTCAACAAGAACGCAAAGCTGACCACCAAAATGACTCTAGTTAGAAACAAGACACGCAAACATACTTACAAATTTCAATATCCAGTAACAGGTTACTATATTCTTGCCTCAGGAGATTTGAGATCAACAGTCGAATCTGACACAACATCTTTAACTGCAGAGGCCACAACATCAAAGCATTTTCTTCTGTTCAACATCGTACACACATTCGGATCCTTTGAAGTATCTTTCACACCTTTTCCCTGTGTTTCTTCCATACCTCGTCTGTTATATCCAACTGCATACTACAAAATCACAAGGATTAGATTCAACTCAACATACACGATACACAGTTGGAAAAATGAACCAAACCTCATTTCTATTTCCAAAATTTCAAAGAACCATGAATCCAGAGTTCCACTCAGTCGGGAAATGAGGGAAAAAGATGGACATGAATCACCAATAAAGTAGCACATTAAATAAGTAAAGGTTTTCGTATCCATTAAATCGCAATTTGTCTCATCCCTTAATGTAAAATATGCTAGATTTAGAAGCGCGATGAACAAAAAAAAAGAATTTCAGGAGAAGGGTGGAATTCAGGATATAGAGCCTTTGACATTTGCAAGCACATTGACTACGGCATCAATCAGCTCCTTTCTCTAATATACAGGGTAAGCTAGAAGTCAGAACACCATGTACCTTTATGGGACGTCCAAGCTTGTTCGCTTTGTCATTAATGAATTCTAGAACAAGCTTTGATACGAGTGCTTGCAGTTCCTTCTCATCCAAACGGCAAGTTGCTTGGATAGGGAAAATGCGATGGCACCAGCTGTGACAATGTATTTCCGGTTCAAATTGCATGTAGCAATGTACCAAAAGGACAACCGTATACCAAATTTAGGAATCACTAAATGTTTAGTACATCTTTGGCAATTAGCAACTTCAAAGGGATGCAATCAAGAACAAGACATTCAAAAGCTGCTTTTATTTAGTTCTCAATCATTTTGTTTAGATTTTTCTAGTAAATGTAACAACTTACAAGTACTGTAATTCTGGATTCTCCAATTAGGGACATAGATTTGTAATGTGTTCATTTCAGCTTATCCATAATTCAGTTAAAGTAACGTAATGAAACACATTACAAAAATCTATCTAGAACCGTGTCTTTTTCGCAAGAGAAGAATATAGAAAGCAATCAGATTTTGTTGACAACTTACCTAGGAGATTTTAGATTCCCTGATTCCAAACACCGAAAGATGTTGGATACAATCTGAGTAGCATCAGAAGAATTTTCTCCGGCAAAGGTTAGGAGAAGCAACCCACTCCTAGTCAACTTGACAAGGGAAAGGCCAAAGGCTGTTTCTTCAATTTTATCTGTCCCTTCTGAATGCTTATCTATGATCAGAAAAGAACAACAATTGAGATTTTTACTGGAAAAAATTAATAATAATCCAATAGCTCATAAACATGTAACTAATAGTTGCAATATCCATTTTCATGATTAAAATAAGGATGAAAATTTCACGGGAGGATCAAGGACAATTTATTCCAAAGGCCTGAATATATATTTTTTATGTTTTAAATATTTATTATACATAATTTTTATTAATTACATATAGATATGTTTGAGATTCATATATAAATAATGATGAATACTTACCATAAAAATTACTACCTGCATCATCAGTTGTGCTCTGACTTTCCATGCCTTGAGTAGTTTCACCTTCCAATGTTTTCCTTCTCTTGGTGCTTTGCTTTCCATGTGAACTTTCTGAGCATTCAGAGATCCCAGAATTATAGGACCTAAGATACTGCAACATGATTCCAAACCAAAACATCATGATCTGTTATCAGCAGAACACATTTCCACAATGTGATATAAGGGGCAAAACTGTAGATCAACTGTTCACTTTTGAACAAACTGGATTCTTCTTAGCCTTCTAATTGCTTTTATATGCATGTAATGTGTCATCTAATTCGTCTTTGCTGTCAAATTGTTCTATCCAACAGAAATCATACAACACATTCTAAAACAATGACTGAGAACAGACAAAGTCCCACTAAAAATCAGCATTGCTATCAGGCGACTGGATTTCAAGCTTGAATCTTTCTGATCACTTTACAATTGGAGACAATCACAAATTGTAACATTTAAAGGAATAAAGAAGTAGAGGTAAAAAAGTTGGAACCTTTTCAAGAATGGACATCACTTCTTTTGTAGCACTCTTTTCCCTTTCTGATAAGAATTTAAGAAAGAGAATTGTGTATTAGAACCCAAATTTCTGAATTCAAAAAGGGAAAGGAATACAAAAGTGAACAAATTAATCAAAGAAATTTAAGAAGAAAACAAACTGATGGAGCAGGTAACGAGGAAGCCAGAATGAGAGCGACGAAGAAGAGCAGAAGGAGCGTTGTAATCGAATCTGGGTATGCTTATTACAGCTGCGTGCTGCTCCCATGGCTTCATTCTTTTTGGGTCTTTCTCTTCATCCTCATCTTGTCCTTCTCCTCTTTCTTCTGCTATTATTGCTGCTGGTGATGATACTGGTGCATTTTCTTTCTGTGCTGTTTCTGATTTATTAATTTCTTGCTCTTGTTGCTGGTGTTCGTCTTCTTCACCCATTTGAGATTTTCTGTCTCCCTGTCAGTTACAGCTTTGGGTTTGCATATACTTACAAACCCTTTGAGATTCAAAGGAAAGATGGAGGAGGGGTTCCGTCATGGGTTGTTCTGAAAATTTCAGCCCAGTTTGATGGCTAATACTGGCCCAACAGTCACTGTTGATCTCATTCTTAATGGGTTTTGTTTACTAAAATATCACCCTTTTTAATAATCAATGATTAATGGATGGCAAGGGTGGTGCAATGCATAAGAAGAGAGGAAAATAGAAAAGATGATATTTTTAGCAAATTATGTATGTGTTTCTCCTTTTTCTGTACAAATCCTCTTCATTTCTGCGATTTATCTTTGTTTCATTCTCCTAATTCTTCTTCTCTGCAACGATTCAAGTCTGATACATCACATTTGATATCAAAGCAAGACCATCTCTCGGACAGCATTTTGCTGCTCTTCTATTATTCTCCCCCTCTTTTTTTCATTCCTTACGCTCTTCTGATTCCTTCTTTTCACCACGAATAAAACATAAAAAAGGGGCAACGAAGTTCCAGGACAGAGTACGAGAAGTTGACATGAAGTAATAAATAACGCAGTAGCTCTTTCAACATTGACAAACGCTACCTGTAGCTGGAAAGCAGATTTGGCACCCTTGAGTCTGAACTAAGCTTCATAACTAGAAAACAGCAAGCAAGTATAGCAGAGGCTTTCATTTCCACTATGCTTGGTGCGTGATACCAGAAACTGTCCAAAAATAACATTGGTTGTTTAGCCCATTTTTCTAATATTTTGTCTTAATATTCATTTAGTCTTAGGTTTTGAATTTGTGGCATCTATTTGGTGTTTTATTTTACTTTTTTGGTCTGTTTTGGAGGAGCTGGAAAAGTTAGGGGTCCAAAGAACAGGATATTGGGAGGCGGAAAAGAAGGGGCAGCACGTGCAACAGAGGGGATATTCAGGAGAGCAGAAGCAAGGAGACAAGGCAGATGGTTTTGGTGGGCAAAAGAAAGACAAGTGTAGAAGGAGGAGGAGGAGGAGCATCAATCTTAGGATTCAAGGAACAAATTCATAGAGAAACTTTGTCCAAAAATATGAAAAACCATGATAAATATGGGTGATAACCAGGCGTCAGTAAAATTTATGAAAGGATGGTTTAGATGATAGAGATTGTAAACTCTTACTTTTCTTTAAATTTCATTATCATTATCACGAGAGAATGTAAAAATCCACCTATAAGATGGATCTTTACAATTTCATTATTTTATTATTAATAATTATTTATGAATTTTATTATTAAACATGAAATATGAAATTTTAATGATTTTAAAATACATGGAATTTCAATTCTATGAATTTTATAAAATTCTTATGTTATTTTAATCCAAACAATCCCAAAAATTAAAAAAATAATCATGATATTTGATAATTTCAATTTGATTTTCTGATTTTTTATTTTTGCTTCAATTATAATATTGAAAATTTTCAGTTTCTAGTTTTTGTTGGTTAAAAACATCAAAAAAATCAAAAAATTAAATTGTAAAATAACATTATTTTATATTAGTATTTAAAACGATATCATTTTATATCAAGTATATAATTTGATTTATTTGATTTGGTTTTAAAAGATTTAGTTCAATTTTTAGATGTTAAATTTTCAGTTTATTTAATTTTTAATAATTTTAATTTAATTTTATAGATTTGATTTTTGATTCAATTTAAATGTTTCATAAAAACTAATTAAATAAATTGTTTACTTTAGAAAATAATGACAAGGCAACAAAACATTATTTAAAAATTTCACATAAGTCAGTATAGAAGAAATTTTTGTATCAATTATTAGGAATGAACATTTGATATTTTGATTGATTTTTATAAACATTCTAAATTGAAATAAATAAATTAAAATTATTAAAAATTAAATAGAACAAATCAAATAACCTGAATGAAATCAAAAATCAAAGCAAAATTATATAAACTAAATAAACCAAACAAAATAAATCAAATATATTAATTAAAATCAAACTAATATAAAATAATGTTTAATATTGATACAAAATAGTATCATTTTATATTTAATTTTTAATTTATTTGATCAATTTAATTTGAATAAATCAAAAAATTAAATCAAAATTATCAAATATCACCAATCTGATTGACTTTATCAATTTTTGATAACTTTTACTCACCTCTACATAAAATTATTAACTCATCAATAATATAACTCATATCAATTTTCATGTACAATTATATTATTAATAAATTTATAATCCTGAATTTATACAAAAATTTCTCAAAAACTAGTAGAATAATTACGTAAGAAAATTCCTCCATAGGAAATCCCCACAGACGAGACATAATAGGAACTTCTATTCTACTTTATTTCCTGTTATTTCGGGAGGATGAGGAGCAGGAATGTCTCTCCACAGGTAGTAAAAAGTTTCTCATACCATCGGCATGACATACTATACATAATAGTGGTCGGCAAGTGATATAATACGAACAATATACAAACTTCACCTCCCCTAGCTCAACAATGCTTAACCAAATTAATTGGGATGGTATCTATAATTAGACAAATACTTATCCAGCGTCACTCTCGGAATCGAGTTGCTTCCGACCCACAAGAACACCATCATCCCATGTCTCCACAAACCTGTAGAAACAGGGGATTGGTAGAGATATGCGTATCATAAGATGTGAACACCTTGGGGAATAGAAGCCTTATCTACATTTAGAAATAAAAGAGAGCTATCCGTGACGAATACTGACCTTTCTCCATCAATATCAATACAAAGAAAGTGGCCATGTCGCCATCCATCTTGGAAATGACCAAAAAACACTTCACCAGATTTTGAATAGAAGCGGCTTTCACCATTGGCCTTTCCCTTCCAAAAGTTTGCAAACCATCGATCTCCGGTGTGGAAATAAAACCAACCCTACATGATCACACCACGAATCCAACCAATTTGAGTAAAGAGAACACCATCTATTGCATCACAAACACAGAAGGTATACTACGGCAGGAGATTTAGGGAAGTCAAACTAGCGGGGGCATTCCTAGCCGGAGAATAAATATAGGTCAGATGAGAATGACTGGAAAGTCATCAGGAGTACAAGCCTACATATTCCCCCTGTATATGTATGTGGCTATGTGAAAGTGCACCTGTGGGCACGTAAAAATGCATACAGAAAGGCCTTTTCTTTTCCAGATGTGAGTGCATGTGCATTTGTCATGCAATTAAGCTGTTCCCTCCGAAAATATTCCCGACACATTTGGAAATCTATGGATATGATGTTAACAAGAAGCCATATACTATAAAAAGTATATTTAAATAAGTCTAAACCAATCCCATAATGTGTATTTTGATATTGTTCTGATTAATAGGAACTTTATTTTCAAGCCAATCAAGATGAGACATCATTTGGGATGTAACACTTAAGTGTGGATTTGTAGAATTTGATTTAAAGAAGGATTTGCACAAAATGCACATGATGTAGCATAGAATGATAAGGATGACATTTGATAATAGTCAACCTCTCTTATTTCACAGGGTTTCACCAAGTTAATTAGAAAAAGGAGACTGAACCTTGCCGTGCATCACGTCATCCCTCCATGACCCCTGGAATACATCCCCATTATTGAAGTAGAGCGCACCTGGACCAGATCTCTTACCATAACGCCACATACCATCATATATGCTTCCATTTTCGAGGATGAGTTGACCCTGCATAGATTTATTCATAAGAGGTCTTCAATTTCTTCTACAAACTTCAATAAACTGAATATCTAGAAATAGCAAATTAGATATCATCTAGAAACACAATTTTGCCAAGAGTTGACAGATGGAAAGCTTAGTACCTTCCCTTCAGGAAGACCACCTTGACATCGCCCCCGGTAGACCCCCCCTCTGTATTGCATCTCTATAACTGGACTCCACTTTTTTGGGGAATCTCGCTCGGCTTCCTGTATGGAACTCATTAATAAGAACAGAATTCCATGGATGGCAGATAGATGGATCAAATTCTTTTTGCTACCATAAAGCATATTGGTTTCAAAATCCAAATAGGATACAAGTAAAACATCTTATTTAAGCTAAGAATAATACTCAAGAAAACAGTATCCGACTCTTGTCATAAAATTGAGCAACAAAGACTTATCATCCAGCTAATAGAAAAAAAAAACTTTGCAATTTAACAATGAAGCCAAGCCACCAAACTAATAACCTTTTATGTCTGGTGTATAACACACAAATTTCAAGCCCAACTTTCAGTGCTTACGCAAGTTATAGAACATGGTTAGAATAAAGGGGGGCCAGGTATAGAAGTCAACATTAAAAACTTGCATGCGCAAACACTTTATACCAAGGTGCCTTAAATGGAACAAAATAGCAAATAATAAAAGAAATAAAGAACTCTAATATACCAGCATAGATGCAGCACGAACTGAGAGAACTCCTTGCTTTTTGGGTACATCAATGCTCCTACTCTTTAACATTGTAGAAGCATTACTATAAAAATCCTTAACAAGCAAGAAACCTGCATCACTCAGTGCACTCCAGGAATTTTGTTCCTTGACAACACCATCAGTGTTTGATTCCATGAGTTCTGCAGCATAGTCACGCAGACCCTCTTTTGGGTCTTCCGGACTCCTTACTCCAACTGGAAGGTGGAAGATGCTTAGGTTATCAAGCATTGAAGTATCTCCAGCCCTTTCTTTGGCCCATTCTTGCGCAATCTGATAACCCGGTCCCAGGTTCCAACTAATGAGTTGCTCCCTTTGCAGAGCAGGACTGTCTACATAATATCATATAAACATGATTAGGCAAGATATGCTAATAATTTCACAAGATGTCAACCAATACCAGGTGTTTCGACAGATGAAATCCACAGAAATTATTAAACTATTAACGTGATCAACACTTAGTTACTACCTTCAGTAATTTGGTCGTAAAAGTTAGAAGAGTTGATCCCAATATCTAATAGGCTTGTCTCATTTTCTTTAGCTTCATTCCTGTAATTTATGCTGTGGCAAAAAGATAAAAAGTCAAACAAAGGTAAAAAGAGAAAGGGTAATATACATGTGGTAAACACAAAAGAGGGCGAAGAGTGGAAACAACCAAACCTTGAACTATTCGTATCATAGTAATTGTTTCTCCGTACTGTCTCATGTTCCTCATAATGTTTGTCTGTATCATTGATACGTTCTGCATCATCTGTACTCTGCATTGAAGCGGCATCATATGAAATTGACTCTTTCAAAAGCTGCATTTTTGGAACTTCATTGATTCCTTCATCCTCATTTGATTGTTGATCTTGTCTCATTAAAAGTTTAGAAATAAAGGGGATATGCTGAGCCAGTCTAGACAACAAGCTACTTCTCTGAGGAATCTGCACTTCATTGCAACTGGCAATGACATAAAAATAAAATAAAAACAAATATACAAAAACTAAATTGGAAATCATGAAATTTAACACATTTTAGTCATTGAGGTTCAGGCTAGAATTCCACTCAGCGCCACTAAGCACTTGACGTAGCCAGGAAATGCAGCAACCAAATCAAATTCTATGCACCCAAGCAATAAACAATGAACAATAGCAACAGTAGCAGCATCATAAACTATATAAACCAACCTCAGAACAATGTCTAGGAAAGTGTTGTTAAGAAATTTTCAATGTTAAGAGGTTCTGACTTTCTTTCACTTGCCAATCATGTGAAGATTATTACTAGAATTGGAGTACAAATCTATAAACTTCAACCCATTGAAAATGAAAAACTTAAGGAGGTCAGCACAGAATGTCTAAGGATAGCAAATCAACAAACACTGATAGAAAATTAACAGGCAATCCATTAGCATATTATCTTTTGACCACAGATTCTCACCCCACAGTAAGAATTGTTGTTACAGCTGTATCGCTGTCCAGATGAGGTTCATGAGTAGTACAGATGATAATTTCACCCATGTATTTTACAGTTTGACGAAAAGTAAGCAAAGATTCATCTACATCTCTGTCCTCGATAAAATCTGAACTTGCAATGTTGCATATAACAACGCCTTTTAATTTCTGTAAACAATAAACAAAAAGCAAACAAACCAAGCATTAGGGTTGCCAAGACTTTGCAGCAAAAGGAGGCACAAGAAAGGATGGACATTTCCTAGGAACAATGACTTGGGACTACAAAAGATTATGATTTAGAATGTCCGCAACTGTCCAAAAAAAAAAAGCAAAATCTAGGACATATGTCAAGAAGTATACGTTTCCTAAATTAGTAAAATGGAAAACTTACACTGACACTTTAATCATACCTCCACACCAGCCCCAATGAAAGGGCAGTCATATAGAGCTTGCAAAATTGAACTTTTAATGCTATTACCAGCTCCAAATCCAATTTTTGCTTCTTGATGCCTTCCCAGTATCTGTGCATGATTGCATTAGCAAATAAAGGTTAAGCATACGAGGAGAAGGGTAAGAAACAAACAAGCACGGTTACACAAAACCTATACATGTGGAATGTTATATTCTAAGTGTAATCATGCCAATTTCAACAGAACAACTTCTAATAAAATACAACCAGAAGCAATAATAAAGAATCAATCAAATATCACAAAATACAAGCTTGAACCAAAGACAACAAGAAACATGCAAAATAATTAAAATCATTAACTTGCATTGAGGGTATGATGATCAATCCTTACTTTGAAAACTTCAGAAACTTTGAGTTCTTTTACATTTTCATGCAGTGCAGCAATTAGTTTCAAGTGCATTTCCTGAAATCCAGCAATAGCCAAATTAAGTACAGAAGTAAATTTGATACCAAAGGGAAGAATCAAGGTACATACTGAGATAAGGACAGAGATGGCATTCATGGCCAATAAAACAGAAGTATTTGCCGTCTTCAAAGCCTCATCTAGAGTGACCAAATCCTTTTTAAGTAGAGTGTCAGGGTCGATATCTGTAAAATGCAGAACAACACAGGCTGTTTTAGCTTGAGTTTAGAGCAGCACAAGCTACCTTATAGATAACTTTAAAATTAACAGGAAACTGGAATGAAAAATGTACTTTACTACAAAAATGTGCTTTGAGAACCTAAAAAAGAAATCATTCCCAAATGGAACACAGACAATGACAATCTTAAGGACAAATTCATTTGTCATGATAACCACAGTTCTAGATTTTGAAGATGGTAATTATCTCCCAAATCATTCATCTGTTCTGATTTGAGCAATTTTTGGCCTGGTAATTATCTCCCACAAAGAAAAGATACTCATCTAGCTCAGAGAATCTCTTGTTTCCTAAAAAATCTTAATTCCTAAGACAGCTGTCAACCACTTGTTAATGTGAACAATTACGAGAAAATTCCTCTCCTATAAGGGCATCTATTTACCAAAATCAAGAACAGCCTGCCTATCCCATCAAAAGCACATGTAAATGTCCCCTCCCCTATGCCATAATCCCAACCCAATACTGCACCTCATAACACGGGTTATCATCCTAACATTATCATTAAAAAGGAACTCAAATATCCTGTTAGAAATCCTGCCAAATAATAACTCATATTCAAGGGAACAATGAGTGACAACCATCGGTAATCAGTTTGGTAGTTTAAACAAGACCAAATAAAATATGTTGTTACTTAATGATATTCATAGTGCTTACCAATGCACAAATTTGTATGCTCTTGAAATTTTCCAACCAAATCTTTCACCTGTAAAGTTTATTCACAATAACAATTTCAAGAAAAATAATTAAAAATAATCAAATAAGTAGTAGACAAGGAAGAAGCATCTTCTACTTAATTAAAGCCAAATGGAACTCTTGAACGGTACTTTCATTTTCCAATGAGATATTGCCTATTTTCTTTGCATAACAGAAGCATGTCATATCAGTTCCCCTAGTATACAAAATGCAATACCTCATCTTGGCGCCTTTGTCCTTCAAAGCTGAAAGGTCTGAAGCAAATAGCAACAACAAACCCATTTCTACATCTTACAGATTTAAGCACATCAATTACTAAAACATGATCCAAGCCATATCCTGCACCAACCACCTAGCATATCCACATACATAAAAGTGATGAGCAACAAAAGAACGTCACTGAAACCATTAGTTACAAAAGTAAGGCACCAGTTTTTAATTACACACCTACATGACTTCAGAATAACATTGTAGTTCATTTTTCAATAACTGCTACTTTCTTCAGGACAAACTAAGTATAAGGTAAGATGGATTCATGAATCAAGCATACATGTATAGCAAACACAGATATCCAAGCACATATAGAGCACTTTCCTTTTAAAAAGCATGTATAAACAAAAGCAGGCAATTTAGGCAACAAAACAGCTAAAAAATGAATTCAAGAAAATCTCAGTGTTCATAACAAAATTGTCAAAACATAATTTAATTCAAGTGATTTGAAAATTATGACATCAGAAACATTTAACTTTTTTTGATCCTTCTCCTGGTTTGGAATTCTATATGAACTTTAATTTTCATCATCATATTGTTATACAGTATTTCCTCTGATAAATAAATGTTAGTCCAAAGAAAAAATTTTTAGCCCCATAAATTATATAAATTAAATGTATAGGTGAGCAATGTACAAACAAGGATGATAGCCCTCGAACATGACTGCAGAAACTGGGAGGCCTCGCAAACTCTTGGATTAAGATCTGCAGACATGAAAACTAGAGCATAAGAATAGTGATATTGGGAGTATTTATCTTTTTAGATATAATACAAATAGTAAGGTATCTTCACGTTGTGCAATAAACACAAGATAGAACAATTTGGAGCTTCTCCAATCATGTCCCTAATCAGCTAAAAGTACCGACGGCTAATATTCTGCTATGATTTTACTATTACTTAATTTTAATACCAAGCTAATGATAGTTGCTACGTTTTTACTCAACACAATTTTGAGTTCCCACCTTCAAAAAGATGAAAGGCTACAAAATTGGTTTGAACGACTCAATTGAGTTCAGGTCTACCTCTATTCTCTTCCCTTCATTTACATACTATATCATCCATTTTTCTAACCGCAAATAAGAGTCTACAACCAAATGAAAAAAATCTCAAATTTCATTTACTTTATTTGAATTCAATAAAAGTTGACTGATAGGGGAAAAAAGGTGCATTACGCTTAAGAGATCATCCTGGTAACTTCATATCATACATGAATTCTCAGCTAACTGATATAATTCTTTAACAAAAGCAAAAGAAATGCCAAAACTCCAACCTTTTCTGGTAACTCTTTCTTGAAATTGCACGTTCAGCGAATCTTTAACATGAACCTTCCTGCCGAAAAAAGAGTAACATCTTTTATCACTCAAATAATCAAAATAAATAAACGCAAGGATAATTTGAAAACACAGACAAATGAAAAGGTAAATTACCAGAAACGCAAAGATGATGATAATTGAAGAGGAGAATCCAAGCAAAAATCAACAACAGAATCAATTCTGCTACCAATGCCAATCACTTCAACGAACTCAGATTCATTCCAAAAACTCAAACTATTATCACCTCTACCTTCTTTGTTATCCTCTAAACTAGCTCCTACTCGGAAAAATAGCTTATTACAATTAACACCATTATTAAAACGCAATCGCTTGCTGAAATTTAGGTTAGGAAACAAGTGGCCACAGAAACCAGATTTAGAAGAAATACAGGTAGACAGAGAGACGCGAGAAAAGGATTGAAAGGAAGTAAAAACAGACTGAAGCTCCATTAATTTCAGAATTTAAAGTAACATCAAAATCTACATTTGGATAGTTAGGCCACTAAAATAGATTTCTGTCTGCCAGTTATTGGACTGGTTTGTAGTTTCAGCGAATTTTGGCCTTTTTTCTGGTTATTTGTAGGGAAAAAGGAAAGAGATGAAGGTGATAGAACGAGGGAAGTGGTTATGGCTGTGGGGGGTGCTGTTCCTTGATTAAAGGGTTATTTACCCAAGTACGGCTATTTGGGAAAATATTCACTTTTTTATTTTCTTTAATTCTAAAAATACTTCAACATTTCAAAAATATTCTCTTGAATTTTTCCATCTTCCAAAAATATTACTTTTTATCATTTTTAAAATATATTTTGAAATCAATAAATTAATATTAAAAGTTTTTATTTTTAATTTTTAATTTTAAATATTTAATATATATTTGAATGATATTTTTTAATATATTATAAGTATAAGACACATTTTGCTAAATATGAACAAAATTTTTTAAAAAGATTGAAAATTTTTAAAAATGATGAATTTTTTAAAAGATTTATAAAATAACATTTTAAAAATCACGTACATTTCCGTTAACTAACATCCCCTAATTTAGATGTTTATAGGATTTGGAATCTGAAAAGACAATAATAGGAATGAAAAGTAGCATGCCCTGCCTCATTTCCATTTAATCAGATATATATATATATATATATATATATATGTGGTTGTAGCCTCCCATTATTAATAAATTAATATTAAAATTGACTAATGTATCATCTAATATAACTTAAATGTGAATTTATCGATCCAATGTTCATTTTACAAATTCATAAACTCTGCTGCAAATAGTTTATGCACAATTTCCTTGTTTAAGGGAAATTACATGTCAATGCATTATAGGTTGAATTAAACTAATAAATTTATTTTATTTCAATTTAAATATTTTAAATCAAATAATATTTAATTTGATTTAGTTTTAAAAATTAAAATTTTTAATTTAAAAATTAAAATAATTAAAAAGAATAAGATAAAAATTCAAACTAAACCTATCAAATCAAAATTTAATTTAATTCTATTTACAAATTTTTAAATAAGAAAATTATATATGTTTAAAATTTTTGATTTGATTCAAAAATAAAACTGATCATATACTCGCCCCTTCTTATTATCAAGGGTTGAGGTTTTATATATAGGGTTATAATAGATTTTTTTATTTGTATCTTATTTATTTAATTTTAAAATATGATAAATGAAACACATATATTATTCTATTAGGTTTAATTATATTTATAATGCTTTTTAAGAGACTGACTAGTTGAGTTGAGGTGGTGATGTCTATTTTTAAAGTGGATTTGTATAAGATTTTTCTCCTACTTGTACATGAAACATTAGAATTAAATATATATATATATATATATATATAATGTTTTGTTGATTAATAAAATAAGTAGTCATATTTATCTTTAATCTTCATGTCTCATTAAATGTATTTATGTCTTATTATATAATACTTATATTATGTCTTATAAGTGTGGTTGTCTTGTTACGTGTTATTTATGATTGTTATTATGCTTCGATATGTATGCTATAGATAGCTATGTAAGAATTAATTACTTTATATATATATAAATTAACTAGTTGACTAGCTTGTTGAGATAATATTTGAATACAAATATCACATAGATCCAGAAAAAAAAGAGACATAAAACTAGTTCTATGATAATTATAACTAACAATGATATTAGATCTATGATAATGAAAGAGAAATAAATAACAAAAAAGTGTCCTACCGTTCATCAAGCAAACAAATAATCCCTCACGGAAAAAATTTAAATAACAATAATAATAATAATTAAGCTGCTCCCATAATAATAATCATAATAATATATAAATAATAATAATAACACTAATCATTATTATTATCATTATAAATAATAATATTATTATTATTAAATAACAATAAAAATTATTATTATTATTATTACAAATAATAATAAAAATCTACTAATAATAAAAATACTAATATTCATTTGATAATCATTAAAAATAAAAAAAATATACATTTACTAATAATACTAAAAATATATATCATTTACCAACATTACAAAACAATAATAACATCCTATCATTTCATGATCATTACACACTACTAAATAAAACAATAATAATAATATATATATATATATATATATATATATATATATATATATAATTTTTATATGATTGATCATCTAAACCTTTATTTCACCATAAATTCAGAAAAATTTCCCTTAAATAGTTTACTATATATGATAAAGATATACATTTTCTGAAATTTTTCCTAAACAGCAAAATCATCCAAAGAATTTATATTAAGAATTTTGACTCAATATTATAATTTAATGTTCAAATATTTTATATATTAAGAAATTCTTAAATCAACTCAATCTATATTATAACTTTAAATGAATAATGAATATGATGGCATGCAAAAATATTCTCTAGTTGCATGCTTCCGATGTATGTATATGTATACTTAGGCTTTGTTCGGTAAGAGTGGTCGAGGTATAGTTTAGAGGTTTATTAAAATTAAACCTCTATTTTATTGTTTGGTGAGAGATTAGTAAGGTAAGTGATTAGAGGTTAGAAGAGTTGAGTGTGAAACGTTACTACTCTTTAACGTTTAGTTGTTGGAATTTTTTTTTTACATTTTCTATCCTTAAAGTATATTTAAAAATTTAGTCTCGTCCTTTTGAAAAAATATATTTAAAATTTTTTTACAACTTTAAACTCTATGAATTAAAAATATCATTTATTTGTTAGCTTTTAATACTTATATCTTATATATATTTATATCTTTTATATATATATATATATATATATATATATATATACTTACATGCTAAATTAAAAAATCATATACTTTTATTCAAAATTATATTGAAGATGTACTTTTTTGTAATTTCATGTTTAATAATAGTCTAACAGTTATTTTTACCGAACATAAAATCTTTAAACCATTATATAAATATCAAACAACTAACAGCTGCTAAAACAGCTAACAACTAAAAAAGTATTATGCTAAAACAGCTGTTAGAACTTTGGAATATATATATATTGCCATAAAAATATACAGCAACAATTGGCTATGATATCATAATCTTAACCTATATTACAATAATTCAAAGCTTTCCTGCATCCATTTGGCTTGCATTTGTAACCCTGCATCTCTCAATGCATTGAATGCAGATCGGTATAGCCTTCCATCTAACCTTGTCCCTTCTGATTTCAAGTCCTGAAGAAGCTTCAACAACTCGTCGATTCGACCAATTTTCGAGAAAACCCCAACCATGATCCCTGCCATAGCTTTATCAATCACACCTCCATTGATTCTGTACTCATTATAGTACTTCACACACATGTCAAACTCCTTGACCTTATTGTATGCCCCAATCAGGCTAGTGTAAGTTACCTTATCTGGTGCCACCTTCCTTCTTTTCATTTCCTTCCATAGCTTCTCCACCTGCCTCAGGTTTTTCGCTCTTCCATGCATTTCCATCAGGGAATTGTATATCCACACATTGGGTTCGCACCCTTTTAGTTTCATCTTCGCTACAAGCCTCATTGCATCTCTTGGCCTTCCTGTTTTTCCATACATCGCAATTATGCTTGAATACGCCACAACACATTTGTCAAATCCTTTCTCTTGCATCTCAAAGAACAGTTCTTCAGCTTCGGAATATAACCCAGTTCGGCAATATGCGTTTATGATCGAAGCATATGTCACCTGTCCAGGTTCACAGCCGAGATCAGATTTCAGCTTCTGGTAAACTCTTACGGCTGCCCGAAACCCTCTTCTTCTGGCAAATCCGTTCACAATTGCGCAGAAAATGCAATCTGACATTCTCATTTTCACACGGTTCATCACTTTAACTATATCAATTGTTTTCTCTAATTGCCCTTCTGCCACATACATCAACACAAGTTTCAGAAAAATATCAGGATCTTTCAACATTTTCTTCTCTTCAGCTTCTTTGAACAGTTCTTCAACTACATTAACCTCTCTAACACTTGCAAATGATGAGATTAAAGAAGCGTAAATCCGAGAATCGCCCACTATCCCTTTCTTTCCCATGTCTCTAAAATATTCAAGAGCTTCATACACTCTACCTGATTTTCCCAAAGACTCGCATAATACTCTATACATTTGCGTTAAAATAAGTCTCGAATGTTTTAGTTTTCTGCTTTCGTATTCATGAAACAAGGCAAGAACCTGTTCCGGATCTCCGATTTTCTGGTATGCCTTCATTACATGGCAATAACCACCAGAATCTATCAAAATTCCTGCTGATTTCATTTTCTCGTACACAAAAGTTGTGCTACTATACATATGTAGCTTATTGTAACCTCTCATTGCTGAATTAAAGGCCGAGACGGCAACTTCTTGATAAGATTTAAAACATTCAAGTAAAGATTCTGCAAGTCTTAATTTTCTAGCCTTGACGCAATTATAAACAAGTATGGAACAAGTATTGCTGTCAGGAACCACATGGTACTTGTTGAAATCATCAGATACTAACATAATCAAATCCCAGTTCTTGGATTCTATCAAGTACCTTATTAGAAGCTTTAACATTGATTTTTCTGGTATAAATTCATGGCTGGATTTAGCTTTCTTGTAGTACTCATAAGCCAAGTGCTGTGTTCTTGAATCCTGAAGTAATCCACACAAGAATTGGTTCAAATTCCTGGAATCTGGCTCTTCATATTCCTGGGAATCTTGAACCCGGAAATCCAGTTGAAAAACAGGAAAATTCGCAGACGGTTCTTCCAGGATTGGGGAAGGGCAACTTGAAGAATTCAGTTGAAAAATGGAGAGATTGGAGAAGCATGGAAGCGAAAGAAACGGAAGGGTTTTCCATGAAGGAGTAAAGATGATGATTTTATGGGGTTTTCTGCAAGATTTAAGGGAAGGTAAAGACCAATCTGGAGATCTTGAAATTGCCATTAGCGATGAAATTTCATTATGGCAATTTTTATTGGATATCTCTTTGTCTATGCCATACAATTTTTTTTTTTTTAAGACTGCTTTATCTCCACTAGATTTTTCCCCTGCATGTTAGAACCGCTGGAGCCACTAAAAGAATGCCATGTGGACTTTTCTAGGACATATAAGATGATCCGCTCTGACAAGAGCCACGTGTTCAAGTTTCCATTAAAGCTTCCCATTTTCCTTGCGCAAAATCCAGGGCTTACAAACCTTGTTACTCCTCCCTTCCCTCTAGGGACTTACAAACCAAGTTGCTTCCCCACCACTCGAACCCGCAATCTAGTACCATCCATTCCAAGCTTTTACCGTTGAGCTAACCCGTGTGGGTCCATTTTCCTTGTTGAGATTACATAGGGTGGAGTCCATTTTCCTTGTTGAGATTACATAGGGAGGAGCTCTCTGACCTTGAACCTGCATCCATGGATCAAATACATACATCATATCAAGAACATAACCTTGGGCCAAAGTGTGATGTACTCATACCAAGATCCTCACACCTCGATCGAATGAAGGAGGTAAATCTCAAGACTCAAACTTTAAATTTTAGGATCAATTATATCGTTTGAGTACCAATTGAACTATATCCGTACAGGTAAGAACATAACCTTCTTTCGATGACAATATAATAATTTATGTTGATAGCTGACGTGCTTTTTGCATTTTAATATAGTAATTTAATTAGTTAACATGTTTTAATAAATTTTAAAATAGAGATTTAATGTTATATA
>CANYBF011678534.1:0-57412 GCA_948192965.1 Dalechampia spathulata | reverse complement strand
ATTCTAGATCTTACCTGTAAATAGGAAATAGTGTAACGTAATTGTAGGAAGAGATTAATACTTGTACTTGTATAAATTGTAAGCTTTACCAATGGAATAGATACAATACCGTAAACCATCTTCTTCTTTCTTTGTTTAATTATCTCAATTATAAAACTAAATATAAGATAGACGAAATTTTTTAGTGAAAATTTAAAATATTAAAATTAGTAATTATTATATTTATTAGTTTCATGATTAAAAAAAATGTCTAGACTTGCTCCGTTTCATATATGCTGCGGAAAATTAAAAAAGGAAAAAAGGGAAAACCTGAGTTGGCAAATAGATGGCTCTAACCACGTAGTAATAAACATAATTAATCATTTTTGCTTTTGATATTAATTTGAAAAGTAGTTTTAGGGTGATGTTTATGTACATTCCGAGACTTGTAATTTGAATTTTTAATGTTGTTAAATTAATATTATGATAAATTATTTCAAGTTTTTTTTGAGATTTTAGTTTAATTATTAACTCATATTTTGTTTTCATGACTCTCTTAAAATACTTTTTTATTTTAATGTTGAAATTATCTAATGCTAATATGAGTAAATTACTATAAGCTCCTTAAGGTTGAAGTTTAATTATATTCATACCCTCCTTTTTTATAATTTCATTAGAATACCCTTATACTTTATTTTTATTTATCACTAGATTATTTTTTTGTTAATTTTATGTTTACTTTGCTAAACAATAATAAAAAGTAAAAAAAGGAAATATAGATAATGAATTTGATTTTAAAAAAAAATAGGAATTGATGAAAAAATTAAAGGGATTAAAATATCAAAATATTATATATTTAGTTCAAAATTTATTTAAGGATAAAAATATAATTAAATCTAGTAAGATTAAAAAAACCATTTAGTTGTATGAAGATTAATAATAATTTATTGAATAATTTATGAAAAGTTATGATAGATGAAATTAAAATATAAATATATTTTAATTAAGTTAAAATAAAATTTTAATCATAATTAATCTTTAATATGAGGAAGTTTGTATTAATTTATGCATATTTTTTGATTGTATTGAATGATTTGAATATCAAATTAAAGTATGAAGATGTTTCAATGGGATAAAAAAAAAAAGAATAAATTAATGGCTCATAATAATTTACCCTTAAAAATAATATCTTCTCTGTATTGATATTTTTAACAGATCTGGATTATCATTTGTCTTCATACAACTTTCGATTTGCATGTCATTACCCATTTTACTTGCAAAATAGACTAACATTACATGCTTTGCGTTCCCTTAGTTATCCCGTGGCCTTCAAACAACCATCAGAGGTCGACAAATGGCAGAGAGTGTGACATCCTTGTTGCTTGAAAAGATCGTATTTTTTCTCGAACAAGAGGAAAATTTATTGACAGGTGTTCATGAACAAGTCCAATTCGTCAGAAATGAACTTGAGCACATGAGGGCTTTCTTAAAGGTAGCAGAATCAAAGGAAGAAACCGATCCTCAAGTTGGCGTGTGGATAAAGCAAGTCAGGGAAATTACCTTCGACATTGAAGATGTTATCGATGACTTCATGCTTCGTCTAGCACATGATCGTAATTACGCGCAATCTTGTGGTTTCATCACTAAGATCATCCAATGCTTCAAGAATATGAAATATCGTCATCAAATTGCTTCTAAAATTCAAAGCATAAAACCCAGAATATTAGAAGTTGCTCAAAGCCGTCAGAGATACAACTTGACCTCTTCAGAACAAGGTTTAGTTGCCTCCTCTACTGTAGGCACCCAAAACAGCATGTGGCGTGAATATCGAACAAATGGACTGTTACATGATGAAACTGAATTGGTTGGCATCGATAAACCCAAAATGGAGTTGATTAAGTTTCTAACTGATGGTGACGATTCCTTGAAAGTTATTTCAGTGGTTGGGATGGGTGGCTTGGGGAAAACCACCCTCGTAAAGAAAGTATATGACAATGTCAAGAATAAGTTCGACAGGCATGCATGGATCAATGTTTCACAGTCATTTAGCATCGATAATCTTTTAAAGAACTTGACTGAACGGCTTTACGAACAAGCCGAACCGCCAAAAAAAACTGAAGGATTGGAAACAATGTCTAGGGATGAACTGAAAGAGACTATCAGAAAATTCATCAGTCAAAGCAGATTCCTTTTGGTTCTAGATGATGTATGGCAAACCGACGCTTGGGACTGTTTTAGCCATATGTTGCCATCGAATAATAGTGGCTGTCGAGTCATGATCACAACTCGTAAAAAAGAAGTAGCTATAGTCTCTTTTCGGCATTTAAGAGGCATTGTCCATCATTTACGAAGTCTGTCTCCTGAAGAATCATGGACTCTTTTTCGTAAGAGATTATTTTGGGATGATGAATGCCCCCCGGAGCTGGTAACTATTGCTCTAGAGATACTAGAAAAGTGTGAAGGACTACCTCTTGCAATCGTTGCCATTAGCGGTCTATTGGCTTCAAGGAGCAGAAGCAGATCAGAATGGGAAATGGTGAAACGTAGTATTCCTGCAGAATTGGACGGTGGGAAGCTTAATGTTGTGGAAAGAATATTGCTACTAAGTTACCATGATTTGCCTTCCTATTTGAAAGCTTGTATCTTGTTTGCATGCTCGTTACCAGAAGATTATCAAATAGAGGGCATTAGATTGATTCGATTATGGATTGCCGAAGGATTTGTTCAAGAACGAGAGGGAATGACATTGGAAGATGTTGCTCAAGGCTACCTCGGTGAGCTGCTTAATAGAAGTTTAATTCAAGTTGCTAAAGAAGATAAATACAGAGTAAGGGAATTTCGCATTCATGACATCTTAAGAGAAGTTGTTCTTGGGAAAGCAAAGGATCAAAATTTTGCGATGATCATTACAGGAGAAGAAGAAGAAAGGTCATGCCGAGAAAAAAGAGGTCGACGATTGTTCATTCATAATTCCTTGGGAAACATCAATCATATAGAAGACAAGTGCTGTGTCTCAAAGCTTCGATCACTACTAGTTTGTGATGTACGGGATTTTCCGTTTGAAAAATGGTTCAGCAATGATCTAAGGCTGCTCACGGTGCTGGAGTTGAGAAAGACCAACATGAGCAAGATTCCAGAACGAGTGCTCAAACTATATCATTTGAAGTACCTGGGTTTGAGATCAACTAAAGTAAGTGATCTGCCTCGTTCGATTTCGAAGCTTCAAAAGTTGGAGACATTAGATCTCAAGGGTACGTCTGTAACCAAATTGCCTGACACCATTGTAAAGCTTCAACACCTGCGGCATCTTCTTTCGTATAGGCATAGCGGTTCGTCTAAGAAAACGTATACAGAGACGGGTCTGCAGCCAGTGTCAAGGCTAGGATGTTTGATTTCTCTGCAAAAACTCTGTTTTTTAAAGGTAAATGCAGATGATGCAGAGGAGACCCTTGAGGAAATTGGAAAGCTAAACCAATTGAGGAGATTCGGGATCGGGGGTTTGAGATTCGAAAATGGCAAGACATTGTGCTCTACAATTCAGAAGTTTGCTAATCTTCAGAGTCTTTGGATAGAATGCGATGAAGTAATTGATTTGCAGCACAGAGTTTCTCCTCCTCGATTTCTGCAAAGGATGTATCTATACGGACGTTTGGAGAAGACACCATTATGGTTTTCTTCACTTGATAACCTGTATAAAATGGAACTTTCTGGGAGTCAATTACAAGACGATTGCTTGTCAGTTATTAAAGCTTTGCCTTGTTTAGAGCATCTTGTTCTGGAGACAGCTTTTTCCGGTGACAGTTTGTGCTTCGAAGCTGGATGGTTTAAGAAGCTCAAGGTTTTATGGGCATGGAGTTTACTTAACCTCACAAAGATGGAAGTGGAGAAGGGTGCAATGCCCAATCTTCAACAGTTATTCTTGAGGGAGTGTTCATTGCTGCAGAGACTGCCATTTGGCATTGAACACCTTGCCCAACTTAACCGTCTTGTTCTTGCAAGTGTTTCAGATGAGTTGGTAAACAGCATTACTCCTGATACACAAGGGAATGATTATTGGAGAGTGAAGCACATCCCCGACATCAGGTTTCCAGGTGAGGGGATGACTATTTTTGACACAAAAAACCTGAACTTGATATGAATACAATTAATCTAGATTATTCATAATAAGCTGGTGTTAGTGATTAGCTGACCAAATTCATTTAATCTTTACAAGAACCAGTCTGAAGATGGCCCAAATTCTTTCCTTCTTCCTGGTGTTTGTTGCTTGTAATTCTGATAGGTAGCTTGTTTTGATGTGTTTCAGGTGTGAAATCATAGCATGATCATCTTCAGCAGGGCTTGCAGGTAAATCTTTTCTGGTAATTCATCATTTGAATTATTGAACATGGGAACTAAGAAGCTGATGGCTGCTGAGTTGGAAGAAATTGTAATTTTATTAATATAGATTTATGTTTATTTTTTTCTAAAATTGTTGTAAAACTATTTCTAATCTTTATTTTGCATGCATCGTAATATTATCCAAAAATCGAAAAAATCGAATAAACTAATGATATTCAGTAATTTTGATTCGATTTTTCGATTTTCAATTTTGGTTCGGTTATTTTTTAAAAAAATTTTGATTTTCAGTTTTTAGTTCGGTTTAAATATTGAATAACCAAATAAACCAAACAAATCAAATAATTCACCATAAAACGATGTCATTTTATATTAATATTCAAAACGATGTCGTTTTAAATCAATTATACGGTTAATTCAATTCGATTATTACATATTTGGTTTGTAGTAAATTTTGGTTCGATTTGATTTGATAGCTTCAGTTTTTGGTTTATTCGGTTTGATTCAAGTCTTCTACAAAATCAAATCATCCCTAGTACTATTGGATATTTATTAGAATTATTATGGTATGATTGTATCAGGTTAATATGATATTATTGTTATTATGTATCTCTAAAATGATGGATTTAGTTAAATTAATTATATATGAAATGAATACTTAATATAATTCATATAGTATATTTATCAATCATATCAAATATATCATATTTTAAAATTTATTAAATTTTTATAATATTTATATTTAAATTTTTAACATGGATTCAACTCAAATTTGAGCATTTACCGTCAATTTTAAAGCATCTATTTTGCAGCTTATTGAGGATTTTATTGATCGTCTCATGTTTGAAGCGCAATTTATATTTAATAATTTTGTTAAAATTGAAAATAACATGAGCACATCTAAATTTACAATTTCTATAAGGTGGTTTTTGATAAAATTTATGAAGTTGTCTCACTTGGGTTTGCATCTGATTTGATTCGGCTTGATCAATTAAGGGAGTTGAGCATGATTGTAATGATATAATTACAAAACGATGAGATATCAAGTTATTGAATCGAAGGAATCAGCAAATGATGCAAATAAGATAGATTTGGTAAAACTTTATGCCATATTGTCGCCAGAAATTCGCCATTTAATACACAGAAGAAGACAGCTGCATTTTCATGGAAACAACTGAAAATCGCAGGACAGAAACAAGTCTTTCACAAAAAAACAAAAAAACAAAAAAAAACCAAAGTGTCCCCTCAACAATAATCACATCAACTATCACAAATACCACCACCAACATGTATCCCTCATATTACAAGCTTAATCAACTTCTTCAATCTTAGGGCCTGCACCGCTGCCACCAGCTGGAGGAGCATCTTCATCCATGCCACCGGGCATGTCTGCACCACCAGACTCCTGATACATCTTGGCAATGATGGGGTTGCAGATGCTCTCCAGCTCCTTCATCTTGTCCTCAAACTCGTCTGCCTCCGCAAGCTGATTGGCATCTAGCCACTGAATTGCCTGTTCAATTGCATCCTCTATCTTCTTCTTGTCATCCGCGGGAAGTTTGGAACTGATCTTCTCATCTTTCACAGTGTTCCTCATGTTATAGGCATAGTTCTCCAAGGCATTCTTTGCGTCGATCTTCTTTTTATGTTCCTCGTCCTCGGCCTTATATTTCTCTGCCTCCTGCACCATCTTCTCGATCTCTTCCTTGGACAACCTTCCTTTGTCATTGGTGATGGTAATCTTGTTCTTCTGGCCAGTGGTCTTATCCTCAGCAGAAACGTTTAAGATACCATTGGCATCGATATCAAAGCACACTGTGATCTGAGGAACGCCCCTTGGAGCTGGAGGAATGCCAGATAGTTCAAATTTTCCAAGTAAGTTGTTATCCCTTGTCCTTGCTCTCTCACCTTCATAAACTTGGATCAATACACCAGGCTGGTTGTCGGAGTAGGTGGAGAACACCTGCTCCTTCTTGGTGGGAATGGTGGTGTTCCTAGGTATCAAAACAGTCATGACACCTCCGGCTGTCTCCAACCCAAGAGACAGAGGGGTGACATCCAGGAGCAGCAAATCTTGCACTTTCTCATTGCCCTCACCGCTTAAGATTGCAGCCTGAACAGCTGCTCCGTAAGCAACAGCCTCGTCAGGGTTTATGCTCTTGCAGAGTTCTTTCCCGTTAAAGAAATCCTGCAACAGTTGTTGGACCTTAGGAATTCTCGTAGAACCACCGACAAGAACAACATCATGTACAGTACTCTTGTCCATCTTGGCATCCCTTAAACACTTCTCAACTGGCTCCATACACTTCCTAAAAAGATCCATGTTAAGCTCCTCAAATCTGGCTCTAGTGATGGTTGTGTAGAAATCAATACCCTCGTACAATGAATCAATCTCGATAGTCGTCTGAGCAGTGGATGATAGAGTCCTCTTGGCCCTCTCACAAGCAGTCCTCAATCTTCTAAGAGACCTAGGATTTCCGGAAATATCCTTCTTATTCTTCCTTTTAAACTCTTGAACAAAGTGATTCACCATTCGGTTATCAAAGTCCTCACCACCAAGATGAGTATCACCAGCCGTAGCCTTCACTTCAAAAATACCCTCTTCAATGGTAAGCAAAGATACGTCGAATGTCCCACCACCCAAATCGAAAATCAACACATTCTTTTCACCAGCACTGCCAGCCTTCTTATCGAGACCATAGGCAATGGCAGCCGCAGTTGGCTCATTAATAATACGCATAACGTTGAGACCAGCAATGACCCCAGCATCTTTCGTTGCTTGTCGCTGAGAGTCATTGAAATAAGCAGGAACCGTCACAACTGCATTTTTTATGGTTGATCCAAGATAAGCCTCAGCAATCTCGCGCATCTTAATAAGAACCATGGAAGAAATCTCCTCAGCGGAAAACTGTTTTTCTTCTCCTTTATATGAAACCACAATCATGGGTTTGTCGCTTGGTCCAGCGATAACCTTAAATGGCCAAAGCTTTATGTCACTCTGTACGGAGGCATCACTGTATCTCCTTCCAATTAAACGCTTTGCATCTGTTAAAATAATGCGCAAACGCACGTCAACAACCCAACAACTTGAAACATCGCAAAAAAAAAAAACACATTCGCGCCAAAATCCAACAGGATTCCGCTCATAGAGAACCCACCCAATAAATTTTATAAATATTCCAAAAAAAGGACACTGGAATCAACCTCGGGCTGGCAATAAGCTTAAAAACAATTATATTATTAATATTTTTTTTCTTTTTGCATATTTCAAAGAAATATAATAGCAATTTTCAGAAATCTAAGGAGATTGTTGACCTTTTTAGTGCTACTGAGCTACTAAGTGTATCTAATATCTAGCAAGTTTTCGTACACAGATATCACGCAGATTATGCATAACAATACCAACAAAATCTAATTGACACGGTGAAACGTACTTAGCATCAACAATCAAAATCTCAAAAACAAACTTTTCTTTTTTAAAAAAAAGCAAAAGGTCAAAGTAGTTACCAAAGACAGTGTTGATAGGGTTCATGGCGACCTGATTTTTAGCAGCGTCGCCGATTAACCGCTCGGTATCAGTAAAAGCAACATAAGACGGTGTCGTCCTGTTTCCCTGATCATTAGCTATGATCTCGACTCTGTCATGCTGCCAGACACCGACGCAGGAGTAGGTCGTCCCGAGATCTATCCCAATTGCTGGTCCCTCTCCTTTTCCGGCCATCTTTGACGATCAAAACAACGGGTCAGACGTTACTTAATCAAAACAATAAAAGAAAACTAGAATCTAGAGAGCTTCTTCGTTGGTGGGAGATGATGTTAACTTTCAGGTCCAAATTGAAGACAAAAGGGTCGTGTGGAGAGGTTTTATAATACGTGGTTTGTTTTCAACTTCGAGAATGTTCGGTTGAATCTGGACCGTCGGATGGGTAGCGTACGGTTTCCAATAGGATCTTATTCTTGTGTAATCGGGTTGGCGCGCGCTTGAAGTTATTATTGTTTAGTTTCTAGTTGGTTCTTGAAATTTCTTTCCTAATGAAGTAAACCGCTAAATCCTTTTCCACCTCATCATTTACTAATTATTAATATATTAATAATAATTTAATTAATATATAATTATTAATACAATTAATTTTCGTATTTAATTTATAAATTATATCAAGACTTCACCGTCATATCTTTGTCTAAACTTTTTGAGATGAATGATGTTCTCATTGACCTCCAATTTTATTAAACAAATAAAATATTATATATATTATAAATCAACTGCATCCCCGAATTTACCCATGGGCCGGTGATATTTGGGTCAAGCTTCATAATATGGTTCTATCTTGGCCCGTTTATTCAATAATGGGTCCTTTAATCTACTCTTATTTGCATGTAGTTAGTTATTTATACAATTATTTTGATAAAATGATAGTTATATAATTTTTCTTAGGGTATCCATATGAAGTATACTTCCAATAATGAATTTATTCGTTTATTAGCTACTTAAAATTTTAGTTGTCATAAATTATTTAAAGTTGAATTTGATAAAAACTTGTTCAAATTCATTCAATAAATACATCGAATTCGATTTTGATTTAAATAATACTCAACTCATTTAAACTAGTAATCCAATTTAATAAGAAATTTGTAAATTAACTCATTAATTTATAAAAATATAAAAATACATTTTAATTTAATTATTAATATAAAATTATCAATATTATTAAATTTATATTTTTATTAATATTTTATATTTTTAAAATAAAAAATATATTTTATAATTTATATTTATTATGTTTGTTTAAAGCTGAATTAAACTCGTTTAAATTGGATCATACATAAAAAAAATTAAATTGCATCATACATAAAAAAAATTTTAAAAAGCTCAACTCAAGTTCTCAATTATAAATAAATCAAAGTTGAACAAATAAATCAAAGTTAAAGAAAGTAAGAACTAACTAGTTATTTAGATCACTAAGTATACCATCAATTGCTTGAAATTTAAATATTTACATATCCTCTATTGTTAGATAATGAGTTAATTGAACCATTAATCATCGATGGATGTTGGGGATGGAATTCGGGGACCAAAGGCCCTCTTACTTAAGTTCGAGATTATCAGCTATTGTAATGATTTGGAAAGCAGTACTTAGACATGTATTCAGACATAGATCCTCTTCTTCATAGCTTGCCTTCCCAACAAGATTTCATTTCTCAGATTCCGTAATCGGTCAGAACAACATAAGCAAGAAACTTGAGAATGGCCTTCTCTTGTTTGTTGTTGGAAATGAAGCAGAAGAAACAAATTCTGAAATACATACATAGAACACTATCCTGACAGCAATGCTTATACATATCTATATATATATATAATATTAGATAAGCAAAGTATTCTGAAAAAAGGACATCTATTCTTCACAAACGAGCAACTGAAAGAGGCTCCTGCCTTCTTTTTCACAGATGGATAGATGGCGGGTGCCGATTTCCAATAGGATTGGGTCCTGATGGAGCCTTATGAATTATTTCTTCGGCTCGCGTTTCAGCTTTCTTCAGCCCCTCAAACAAAATATTATACGAAAATGAGCAACTTTCAACCCATAAAATCAAGCAAACCAGTACCAATGTTATGCTAGCAGCATAGTAAAAAATTTTCAGCTTGTACAGGATATCAGGAATTAAATCCTGACAGGGACACAAGACCGTATTATTACTCACCCTGGAAATCACATATCTCGTCGGGAAACTTCTCTTCAATTGTTCATTTCTGGGCCTGGAATCAACTACAGAAACCAGAAAAACAGCTAGTTAATTTTTTCCATCTCAAATACAGATAGCAGAAGCATAGTGACTTGCCTGAACCTGCAGCTTGGACCATGATGGCAAGCTTGCAATGACATTGAGAAACTATGAAGAGCGCAAAAAAATAATAAGCTAAAATCTGACTCCTCCTCATGTTAGTCACGAGCTATAGGGCAAGGTACCTGTGAGCAAATAGAGAACCTTTATAACCGATTCATCGGACATGTCAATCATTGCTTAGTTTGAATGAATGAATCCTCCTGCCATAGGGGTGTCTGGGAATCCATTTTCTTGCGCAGATTCGGCTTCATGAGGCTAGAAATGTCGATCACTTGTCATTATAGGTTGACTTTTTTCACTTGTTTTCGGCTTAGTAACTATAACGAAGCCATCAATTATCTTGTTGCCCTAGTGTCCGACCAAAAAGTTTCTTGCTACAGCTGTGATAGACTGAAATTGCGGGATCTGCAATTCGAATCAGTACACAACAGCATAAAAAGTATATTTCGATTCATATATAAATGAAAATATTCATCGTTAAACTAATAATTTTAACTAAAAAATAATATAACTTACCTTAAAAAGAATGTATTGTAAATGAATCATTTCCGCAAACTTATGGTAAATCACATTCATACTCAGTGAAGGATGTTACCAACTTGCAACATGGTAAAATCTATATCAGAACCCCATATTCTGAAGAAAAAACAAGGCTATCAAGAACATGCATGTTGTTGACATTATCCCCTTCTCGTGAAGAAAAGCATATGCAGCAATTTCAAGAAGTTAGAATGATTACGAAAATGTGATCATGTTGTTTGATGAGGTTATCGTCGATGAAAAATGAACAAGTCATGGGAGTGGGACACCATGCGAAAGAGGGAATACCTTATCAAGGTAATGATTCTGCATGGCTTATTGGTCCCCGAATGAGACAAGGGATAATGATATTATTACCACCATTGACAAAGATCTTTTTGTCTTTACGTTTTCAGGTATATGGTTGTAATTCTTACATTCTCATATTGTTCATTTGATTTTGGCTAAAGTAGTCAAGTGTGTGGCTGCTTTGGATTCCTGCTAATGCTCATGGTAGTTATTCCCATGTTAGCTTTTGACTTTAGTTTTATTCGGAATGGATTTACATTCATTATACATCAAGAGTTTTTTTAATGAGTCTCATATGTGAAAACAGCATGTATTAAGGTATGCTAATATGATTTGTGAAAACTGCATAATGTTATTGAGGTAAAACTATGATTTGTTATGTCATTCTGAGAACCGCATATCAAATGGGCATTTGGTCTAGTGGTATGATTCTCGCTTAGGGTGCGAGAGGTCCCGAGTTCAATTCTCGGAATGCCCCACTTTTCTTTATGATTAATTGCGAATATATATAAAATTAATATATAATTTTTTAGTAATTAACATAAAAATTAATTTTTATATTGAAATAAAATTTTTTATTAATTTATTTTTATGTTATATTCATGAAAGAAGGCTAATTCCATATTTTTAGTTATCCTTTTTTATGGATTGATCATTGGTTTAGTTTGTGTTAAATTGCTTTGAGGGTTATAATCACATTAGTTTAATTTATGTTTAAATTATAACATTGCAATTAATGTAAATTATATACATTAATTAAATGAAATGATCATTAGATTTATTTCATTTCTTTGTTTATAATATGATTTTGATGTTTAATATCTCAATTATTTATTATATACTTTGTTTGAAATGTGTTACATCCGCGTTTGACCTCCTAGGAGTTTTAGTATTTCTGAGTATGCGTGATTGGATGTATATGTGTATGTATACATGATTGCTTGCGTATGTGCAGTGTATGTATGCTTGTGTATGCGTCGTGATGACGTATTCTGCTGTGTGTTTGTATATATACTAGGTATGTGCATGATGGCATGCATGTTTGGGTTGTGTAGGAGGTATTTCAGGTGGCTGGGGAGGGCGTTTGAGTGTGAGAAGAGGAGTTTGGAGAGTGGTACGGGCGTACGGAAGTCTGTACGACCGTACGAGACAGGGCAGATGAAGGGGCTAGGGCTCCTGGAGGTCGTACGGGTGTACCAAAGGGTTGTACGGCCGTACGTCAACTCGCAGGAATTCAAGTTTTTCAGGTGAGTGGTGGCCATACGGGCGTACCAAAGGGGTGGTATAGGCATACCGCAACTCACAAGAGTTGGATTTATCAAGCTTTTTAAGTTGGTGCGGGCGTACGGGTGGTGGTACGGCCGTACGCGACTTAAATTGAGCTTTTTAAATAGATAAACATAAGTCTTTTCTTATGTTTCCTTCACCTTAAACCCTTCTAAACGTCCCTAAACCCTAAAAACCCACCGGAGGGGAGTTCCTAAGCACCGAGATAGGGCAAGAGCGTGGAGCTAAGGCTAGAGCTGGTTAGCGACGAGATCGAGGGCGAGAGCTAGCAGTCTTCTTTCTCCAGGTTTGTGCTAGTCTGTGCTAGATGCTTATTGCTTGCGCTAGGTCTTTATGCCTATATGCTTTCTTTCCTTGTTCTATGGCCAGAAAGCCTAGAACTGATGCTTGGGGATTGAATTCCTTGTGATTATGTTTGTGATTGCGGTTTGTGGGTTCCGAGAAGGAACGTATGTGTGGCTATAGGTTCCGGGAAGGAACGTGCCTTTGTGATTATTGGATGTTTGACTTGTAGGATTGTTATATGGTTTGTCTATGCATATTGAATGATGACATAGCATAACATGGTGAGGGGATGATATAAGGGTGGCGATATGATGATATGCGATGTGTCGTGGTACGAGAGGTATCAGTATCTATCAATTAGGGGGTGAGATGCTCCTACTGGTGCGAGAGGTGCCAGTATTAATTGATAATACGGGGGTGAGATGCTCACCGCACAGGTAAAGAGTGCGGGATGCACCAAACCGAGGGCGAGTGCATGATATGGTGGTAGACCAGGCTTTCTTATTGTGCGATGCAATATGAATGTCTGGTTGGGCAGAGATTGTCGTGTGTATGGAGCTGTGTGCCTATTGTTTGGCTGTGTGCCGTATGCTTGGCTGTATGTTATATGCATTGGATGCATGGTATATATTTTATGTTCCTAGCACCACTGAGATTATTCTCAGCGTTTATCATTTGATGAACGTAGGTCCGAGTTCTGAGGGTGAGCAGCGGAGCTAAAGGTACAGCAGCTGGTTCGTGTCTTGGACTTTGAGACGGACTCCTGCAATTTTGTATATTTGTGCATAGGCCTTTTGTATTAGAATTGACAGTATACTAAATGTATTGTACAAGAATCCATGTATTTATATATCCAAGGTTTTGTTTTATTTTTATATCTCTTTCTGTTTGGATTTTTATACGAGCATTAGAAGGTTAAAATCCCTTGTGGTATAATTGTTGTTTTCCTGAGACAGGTAAACGATAGTTATGCTACGGGATCATGTCGTCATCTCTCGTGTCTTGGGTCGGGGTGTGACAAAATGAAATGAAGTTTATTTGTTATTTAAATGTAAAATTCACTTTAATATTTTTATATTTTATCAAAGATATATTTTTTAATTGTATTCGATATTTTTCACCTTTCAAATTTATAAATCATATCACTTGTATTATAAAAGAAAAATTTTTTATATAATATTTATATTGCAAAAAATAACTTTATAATTAAAGAGAAATAACTTTTTTTTAATTGTTTTGAAATTATAGCTCATTTTATTTTCTAGTAAAATAGTTGAAATGTTAAATATGAATACATTTAAATCTTTAAATAAAAATAGTTGACATGTTAAATACGAATACATTTAAATGTATTTTTTAAAATAAAATACTTAATATTTTTATAATATTGATAAAATTAAAATTAAAAGTAAATTTATTTTTTGGGATGGAGGAGTAATAACTAAAGAATACATATATAATAATAATAATTTTGAAAAAATAAAACAAAATTTAGAATTTATTCAAATTCAATCTAATTCGATATTATTAACATAAGTTTTACAGTTTCAATCAAAATGAATTTTAAATGAATTTTTATTTAAACTAAACATAATAACTTTAGAATTATAAATGAATTTTATAAAATTTTATATTCTTGAAACAATTTAATATATATATATATATATATATATATATATATATTATAATAATAGTAATAAATTTGTAATCTATAAACTGATAGATGAGATCTGATTAAATAAAAAGAAGAATATTTTAAATATAGGAGGGTTCTTCTGCATATTCCCAAATGCATGTTAGAGTAATGATTTTTAGAATATATATATATATATATAAGAATGGGGGGATTAAATAGAAAGGGAGGGAGATGATAATAATAATGTCAAATCTGAAGGATTGTTGTGTGTAAAAATGAGAGAATCTTCATTCTTTCTCTGGATTATAGAAGTCATCACTTTCCACTTTCTGCGGTTCACATCCACATTCCTCTCTCTTTCTACTTTCATTCTTTTTCTTATTAATATCCATCTTTAAATATTAATATAATATCATCTTTTTTTAATTCAATTATATATATATATATATATATATATATATATGATATGGTCAAATACTGGCAAAACCTCATTCTACCATATAGAATATGATATTCTATTATTTTGTATTGACTTTTTTTCATAAGAAAGTTCTGCTATAAATTAAAAGGTTTATTAATAAGATATTATATTTTAATTTTACATTTTATTTTAAAAAATAAAATTATATTACTTTTAATAAAATATATTTTTAAAAAATTTTAATTTTTTTATGATATTAATACATCATCATACATAATTATTGAATATATAATATATTTATATATATATTTTTATAATATATATAATAAATATATATCTATCTAACTATAATTCACTGTTTATTATCTCAATTATATTTATCAATAATTAATGATAAATAATAAATAATGAAATGGTAATAATCAATGTGTAATAATGGAATTGATGAGCAATTATCATAAGAATAATATAATAAAAAAATTAAGATAATACAAATAAAAAAGAAATTAACATAAATAAATATTAAAAAAAAGCTTTAGAAATAAGAGTAGGTCCCACAAGTGTACATGAACCCTGAATTTCAGCGGAGAGAAGAAAAGTTGAAGAAAGTCCCAAACAGAACTATCAAAATTTTCCTCTTTTTCATAATATTTCAATACAAATTTGATAACGTGTTTATGTGTATATATATATATATATATACATATATATGACAGTCTCCTCTTTATAGCGAATAGTCATTCCCTTCCTTCACTTGCGGTCTCTTTGTATAATCAGCAGCTAAAAGCTAATCAAATCAATGGCTGCCTCTCAAGCTAGCCTCCTCCTCCAAAAGCAACTCAGAGGTCAACTACCCATTACCGAACCGACTTAAAGATTCTATTTTTTCTTTTCTGAATTGGGTTTTTGCCCTTTCTTTTTATTCTAATCGAAGTTTTGAATTTTAGCTATTGATTTTTGCAGATCTTTGTAAAAACCCCGTTGATGGATTCTCTGCTGGTTTGGTCGATGAGAACAATGTGTTTGAATGGAGTGTTTCCATTATGGGACCTCCTGATACCTTATAGTGAGCAAATTGAATTGTTTTTATTTCTGATTTTTGGATATCTTATATAAATTTCAGATTGAATTTTCTTATTTCTGTTGTTATGTTCTTCTTGGACTCTGAATTTGATGCTGGTTTCTAGCGTCTTTAATCTGTATATCTGTTTGTATATTGCATGCGTTTGTTTTGCAGTGGAAATAAGTTGATTGCTTTTGTTTTCAATGTTTGCTGGCTTCTATCATGATGGGATTAGATTACATTGACGGCAGGCTGGGTTCCAAGGGTTATACCGTTAAAAGTTTCCATCTTTTCAACAAGTTCTATGTTTCCATTTTCATTCGATTAGCTAACTTCAAGTTGAGCAGCTATTTGATTTGGATTCTGATCTTGACATTCCACTAGAGAAGCTATCTAGAGTTGTTAATGTTTTGTCTTTGCCATATTATTTCCACAACTCTATCAGTTTATAAGAACGAACATGAGAGCTATTGCTGTGTTATTTCTGTGTAGCTACATTTAGGGATTGATGGCTTGCCAATCTATTGTTCTATGTATGGATTGTGAAGAGTACCTTTATTTCCTTTACTTACAATCGTTTCCCTTGTTGCAGCGAAGGGGGTTTCTTCAATGCCATCATGTCCTTTCCACAAAACTATCCCAACAGTCCTCCTACTGTCAAGTTCACTTCAGAGATGTGGCATCCTAATGGTGAGCCTATTGTTTATTAGCATTCCTATTTACATTGCATGTTATGTGTAATATTTTCTTTCCCTTACATGTTTGAGATGAGCAAACTTCTAAAATGCAGTCATCTCTTTACAGTTTATGCAGATGGAAAGGTTTGCATATCAATTCTCCATCCACCTGGTGATGACCCTAATGGTTATGAGCTTGCAACTGAGCGTTGGAGCCCAGTCCATACGGTGCGTGACATCATTATCTACTACCTATAATCATTTGCTGCATTTATCATGGTTATCCCAGGTTGCTGTTTGTTTAGGTCTTGTCATTTTCTATTCCCTTTGCCCATATACTGAGTTCAATATTTGCACAAAATTGTTTGTTCTGTTTGTTTATATTCATTGTGGATGAAAAACTTGTGTAGTTCAGAACTATAACTTAATTCATGGATGAGAATGGATTGCCAAAACAGGTGCCTTTGGTAGTCTGATATCCGCTTGTTGTAAATCAATTTACTGGCATGAATTGTTATGATTGGTAGTGCGTCTTGAACATATGCAACTGAAGGATAAAGGCTTGAAATGATTGCAGGAGCATGGTTCAAAATGCATTCTGAACTTGAAGTCGAGTTTTATCGGTTTGATGCCATGATCTTTACACACGCACATATTGAATGTTACTTTAGATAGTTTTTAAATTATATATGCTCTGAGTTTATGATCCACTTTTAGGAGCTTCCTCGCAAAAGCCAGGTGAACTTTGAATATATATAGAAAACACCAAACCTCAAAGAATCAATCTCATAACAAATTTTGTTGGATCAACTCCTTCAAGACTGAGAAATCTGATTTTCGTATCTGTGATTAATGAAACTTGCAATATAGAACTGCTAAAATTCTTGTGCCTGGTTCTCATACCAAAAGTAACAGGAATTGCATCATTCTATTTGTGACATCTACTTGTGTACTGTATTCTCATCCCTGACCCTTCAGTTTCTTGTTGGCATTCAACAACCAACTATGTGATTGCATTCTGCAGGTTGAAAGTATTGTTTTGAGCATCATTTCGATGCTTTCTAGTCCTAATGATGAGTCTCCTGCTAATGTCGATGCTGCGGTATGTTCTTTTTCCTCTTAACTTGATGCTATGACATGTCTTAAATTCATTTTCCAACACTGTCCCATTGCTCGGGTCGGCTAACCGCCATAAATTTCTATGTCAGTCGTGAACCATTTGTCTTCATTAATGGTGCACCCTGCCAACTGTTTGAACGATATATACACCAGATACACCAGTCCAAAAATTTGTTTGCAGAGTGTCTTCACGATCCAATCAATACATTTTGGCACCCTATCTTTGCCATGAAAGAGCAGCTTTCTCTACATTCTTTTATGTCATCTATGCTGCCATAACCAAGTGCAAATTACATTATTTTGTTGGCAAAAACGAGTTGGGTTATTCATGTTGATGACCATGATAGTGCCATGCTTGTAATACATATAAGAATTTACATGTGCAGAAACAATGGAGAGACAGCAAGGAGGAATTCAGGAAGAGAGTGAGCCGTTGCGTGAGAAAATCACAAGAAATGTTGTGACCCAGATGCTGCAGAATGATCCTAAATCAAAAATGGCTGCCATGAAAACATATAGTGAAACCATGTAACATTCTATATAAATTCTGGCCTATGATTGCTGCTACCATCCTCTCCTCTTTGCTTGTCATCAAAAGTTTGAATTGGTTTCTCCAAATCTTTATATAATTCTTACAAAATAAGTAGATTCATTCCTAAACTTGTTGAATTGGTTCATTCCAAATTCTTTATTAGTGCACAAGCTGAAGTTGAAATCATTCTGCTTTCTCAATCCGTTACATCAATGTCTCAATCACCAAGTTCATGATTTATTTTGACAGTCGATTAGAATTCGTAATTACTTTTTTACACCCGAATACGAAAACGAAACGAACAGATATTCATCGTGAGAGAAAATTCCTTGCATTATTATATGTGTTAGATGAAACAATATAGAATAAAAAGGTATAGTTAAAAGGGTAAAACAAAGGAATCAAACAGGGGCATGGGATGTTTGTTCATGATCTCAGTGACTGTGTTATAGAATAATTGACACGCCTGCTTCCTTTCCTTTCCTCACTTTGGTGTTAATTCCCTGATAATTCCATCATGAAGAAATAATTGACGTACCTTTAATACATGAATAAAGACCAGAAACCGTTTCTGCTGAACGTCCGACACATGCTTCCTAGCTTTCTGCCATGTAAAACAACTACTAACCATATAGAATTGGTTGGACTATTATACTAGAGTTTTAATATATATATATATATATATATATATATACAATTACTAATTTTTTTTATAAATTATCAACACTTTAAATACACAATTATTGCTCATCCTAAACATAATCAATCACATAATAATTAATTTTTATTTCGAAATTATCCCTACAATATAATTTTATATTTATTAAATTGGTTTTAATTTAATTTTTTTTAAAAATATTGAACTTTGCTCTAGGCGTGACTTGATGAAAAGGAGCGGGTGACCATTTACCATTTAAAGGGTAAAAAGCAAAAGAATAAAAAGCCCCATCAAACTCAACCAAAAAAAAAAAAAAGAATAAAATAAAAAGCAGAAAGTTTTTCTCTTTTTTTTTTTTTTGATTTTGAAAATTTAAAAGGAAAGTTAAAAAAAACAAAAAAAAGAAAGATGTCTCTCAAGTCTTCAGAGGCCCACCATTTCTGCTTTCATGTCTGCCCGCTTAGCTTAGCTTAACTTAGCTTCTTCCTCTCTCTCTCTCTCCACTTTCCCTCCTCACCATTCCCCCCCCTTCTGTTCTTTTACCCTTTCTTTCTTCCCTTTTCCTTTCCTTTCCTTTCCTTTCCTTTCCTTCCTTCCTTTCTTGCTTTTCTCTCACTTTTCTTCACATTTCCTCTGCTTTCCCTTCCTCGCATATCTCATGAATGATTAACCTACTCGTATTCATCATAGTCTTCTCTCGTGACTCCGATTCCTCTCTACTTTCTTTTCCTTTCCTTTCCTTGTGAGTTTTATTTTCCCTTGCCACCACGAAACATCCTTTTTATTCTTCATCTCATGATTTGGAATTCCTTTTTATCACCGTCGCCGGAGCAATAGTCTACTCTGATGCGCTCTCCACAGTCCCTCCGTAATGGCCGTGAAACTCCTTCACCTTCACCTCACCCTCGGATCCCTCCTGCTCCTCCTCCTCACTTCCATTCCACTGTTTCTTTGCAGAAACTTAAACGTTTCAACTTGTTGATCCTTGTTTTCCGACTTTCTACTTTTTGCTTCTCTCTCGCTTCCTCTGTTTTCATGCTCACTAACTCTCGTGGTTCTGCTTCTCCTCGCTGGTACGATTTCGACGCCTTCAGGTATCTCTTTTTATAATTATTCATTATTCAGTTTCAATAAATCAGCTTAAACAGCATTTCGCGACCAAACAGGACTAAACTTTGAATATCTGACCAAAATTTTACGCGACAGATACATATTCGCCGCGAACGCAATCGTTACTTTATACTCTCTATTCGAAATGTCTGCTTCCGTTTGGGAACTTTCAAGAGGCGCCACGCTCTTTCCTGAAATTATACAAGTCTGGTTCGATTTTGGTCATGATCAGGTTAAATTTTAAAAAAAAACTTGTTCTTTCTTTTTCTTTTTGTACTTTGAGATTTGTTGAGGGGCTTGACGTTTTTCCTTTCATTTTCTGCGTTTGTTAGGTGTTTGCATACCTGCTATTGTCAGCGGACTCGGCTGCGACGGCCCTGGCGAAGACGTTGAAAGGCGGAGACACGTGCACGGCTAGTAATGCGTTCTGTGTACAATCGTATATTTCTATAGCGTTAGGATTCGCCGGGTTTCTGTTTTTAGGGTTATCGTCCTTGCTTTCTGGATTTCGGGTTGTTTGTTTTCTAATCAACGGCTCTCGTTTTCACGTTTGAATTTTCCCTTTCCTGGAATTGGACAGGCCGGAGAGGTTTTCTTTTTTAAAGAAAATGTTCACATTTTTCTTCTGTTAACTTTGTGAGAGTACTGAGATCGATACGACACGACTTGGTGTCGTATTATTTTTGTGGGATTTGTACATGAAATTTCTACATTCTTTCTTGTACGATGATGATTGATTATTATTAAATCAACAAAATTAGGTTTGAGTACAGTATGTCTTCACTCAATACATCTCAATAGGTTTGATTGATATATTTGATCTAAACAGATCTTTTCACGAGAAGATGTTGTTAGACCAACAGGAAGGTAATTTACTTAAGTAAAGGGTTTACAAGTAACGGTTAACGTTGCCAATTGTCTTGTTCCAGAGGCGTTTTCACCCAAGGCTCAGCTGATCTTGTTCAACGTCAAGTGTTTTAGATGTGCGTGGATCCTTATCACATTGGCAAATTGCAGTGATTAATTTAAATGAATTTTAAACTCTAGTCCTAAAATTATTCACAAAAATCAACATAATTTTCTCAGAAAAATTGATCCAAACAGAGCCCAAATGTACCCATCTCATATGAAATCAATAAATGTCTACACATAAGATGTGATTTGAACCTTAGACCTAGTACGCATGAGAGATTACGCTTTACCATATAGGCAAGAGATTCGCAAATATGACTAGCGTTCAACAAGTGGATACCATTTGCCAAAGCATAATCATTCCAAACAATGACATCTTACCCTCTGGAGTCCCACAAGGATAAAAAGTATAAGGAACTTGGCTCGGTAGATTTGGCCATTATTTTAAGTACAAATCGTTCTACTTCAAAAACTTATCCCCCTCTTGCTGCCCCTACTTTGTGTTATTGGCGAACCATAGAGATGCCAAGAATATGATTACCATATAAAGTTCCCAAAAATGGACAAACCACTTGCTAAAGAAGCCAATTGTCTTATAGCTACAAGCGCCTTAGTCTACAAATCTATAACATGAGTAGATACTGCAGAATAATTACCATAATGTAATATAGAATGATCTAATTCTGACTCATCTCAACAAGATGTCACCATCCTTGCCACACATATCAGTCAAGGCTTCAATGGTGATAATCACGGATCATTTAAGAAATCATGATCAACTAGTTTTATTACAACTGAGATACCAAAAGTGGACATGGATCCAAAGTCTTTCAGCTGCCTTCATATTTGGGATCAGCCACCACATAATGATAAGCAACCACCAAGATAAATATAAAAATGCCAAGAAAATTGGTGAAGAATCCCAGATCTTGATCATCAAACATCTGCACCATAGCCAACAAACCCATATTTATCACCACTAGTTACCCATCGAATTTCAAGCATGGAATTTGATCTTCAGGATACTACAAACTAAGTACCTCGTTGCATCAATCATTCCAATTCTTTAACAGTTTGAACTTTTTCTCTTTATATGAACTGGAAATGGATTAAATTTATGGCCACAAAGCATATTCGCTCAGTCCCCGTTCAAGAGCTCTCAAGTCTATCAATAGCTACTTAGCTTATTAGACCTATCAAACTTCATGTCTAGTTGAATCAAGTCGCAGGATCCATTCATGGAACCATTTATATGCTCTAGTTTAACCAAATAGTTGGATTCTTACGGCTTGTGAACAATGACGCACTTCTGGTTCAAAGAAGATTGACAAATAAATTATCATTCAAGGAATTTCCAAAGAACCAATATCGCAGCGGGATTGGAACCCACGACCTTTATCCGGAGTCTAACGCGATATCCACTCCGCTATACGATCGCTTCGTGCAACAATTTCGCTCTTTAAATTTGCCATTGAAAGAGTAAAATCTCCTTAATTCCACATAAACAACAACCAAAAACCACTTAAACATTATCATCAAACACAACCGCAGACGAGCACAACGACGAATCCATTAAAAAAAAAGAAAAAACAAAAGCTCTCAGATGGCAAACAGAAACATGAACGATCTTAGAAATAAACATAGAAAAGTAACTGCAAATTTACCTTCTTCGGTAGATTGGATGCGGCAAAACGCCAAATCAGTGACAGATCTTAAAAACGATGGCTGTGGCGTCTAGATTTCGTCCCAAAGGAACGCCGGTGAGGGTGAGACTTCGTATAATAGAAAATTAGGAGCGGGCCGTTTTTAAAATAAAATTGTAATGGGCCAGCCCATTAGGGTCCAACAAATCGAAAACAATTGAATACGCGTCTCTGTGTGTGGATATATATATATATATATATATATATATGGGCACGCACAAGCCATACAACTACCATCAGCAGAAAAGGAATAGAAGATTTGAAAGAGAAGAGTGAAACTGTAGTGATTGTATAATCAATAAAGCTTGATCTTACGGAAAAAAGAGAAGATCAATGAAAAGAATCTGTTAATTTCATGAAAAGGCGCTATGATCTTTTTTAATAAAGCGACAGGAATGTGTATGTTTTGAGATACTCAAGTTACTCTTCTTGTTTCTTCGCTCCTTTCTATTAAGATTTATTCTTTATGATCTTCCATCGACTGATGCCATTCTTGATGTTTTTTCTGAGAATCGTGCTCCTGATGCCATTAATAATACCGCTGGTGATTGTTGATGGTTCAAGAAAATTGGTTCAGAAGGCAAAGGATAAGGTTGGAAACTACAACTCAGTTTCTTGCCTGACAAGTAATTACATGAACGAAGAGTCTCCAAGAAATCATCACAAAATTTAGAACATATTTTTTATTGGTGAATTTCGAATTGATTTGATTTTAACCTTTCTCTTTCCTATTAGTGTGTTTAATCTCCATCTTCAAGCGTTCTTTGTGATTTCTTTATTTGTTGCATTTTTTTGAGATGAGATTGAATCTTAGACCTCAGTGGGCATGACAGATTACTCTGACTATATAGGCAAGAGATTCGCCAATACGACTCGTGTTCAACAAGTGGATACCATTTCCCAAGCATAATCATCCCAAACATCTTACCCTCTGGATAATCCCACAAGGATAAAAGTTATAAGGAACATGGCTCGGTAGATTTGGCCATTATTTTAAGTAGAAATCGTTCCACTTCTAAAACTTATCCTCCTCTTGCTGTCCCTACTTTGTGTTATTGGCGAACCATAGCGATGGCAAGAATATAATTACCATGAAAAGCTCCCAAGAATGGACAAACCATTTGCTAAAGAAGCCAATTATCTTATAGCTACAACCACCTCAGTCTACAAGTTCATAATGCTAGTTTAGTTAACATGGGTAAATATTGCTGACCATAATGTAATATAAAATGGTCTAATTCTGAGCCATCTCAACATGATATCACCATCCTTGCCACACATATCAGTCTTTAATATAAAGGCTTCAATGGTGATAATCACAGATCATTCAAGGAATCATGATTAACAACTAGTTTTATTACAACTGAGATACCAAAAAGTTGACATGGATCCAAAGTCTTTCAGTTGCCTTCATATTTGGGATCAGCCACCACATAATGGTAAGCAATCACCAAGACAAATATAAAAATGCCAAGAAAATTGGTGAAGAATCCCAAATCTTGATCATCAAACATCTGCAACAATGTAAACAAAAGCCATATTTATCACAACTAGTTACCCATCGAATTTCAAACATGGAATTGAAGCTTTAGCATACTGCAAACTGAGTACTTTGTTACATCTATCATTCCACTTCTTTAACAGTTTGAACTTGTTCCGCTACAATAACTGGAAATGGATCCAATTTAGGGCCATTTAGCATATCCGCTCAGTCGCCATTCAAGAGCTCTCAGCCGATCAATCAATGGCTACCTAGCTTAGACCTATCAAATTTCATGTCTCGTTGAATCAAGTCGCAGGATCCGTTCATGGAACCATCTATATGCTCTAGTTCAACTAAATAGTTGGATTCTTACGGCTTGTGAGCAATGACGGATTCATGGAACCATCTCTGATTAAAAAATTGTGTCCTATTAAAAGATAGATCCTAATTTGTTCAAAAAAATGATAAATATTAATGATCATTCAAGGAATTTCCTATGAACCATTACCTAAATAGAAAATGAACAAAAAATATAGACGATCGCAGTGGGATTCGAACCCACGACCTTTAGATCCGGAGTCTAACGCGATATCCACTCCGCTATGCGATCGAATTGTGCACCAATTTGTGCTGTTTAACATTTCGATGGACTGTGTAAAATCCCAGTAATTCCACACAAACGACAACCAAAAACCACTTAAACATTCTCATCAGACTCTATAGCAGACGCAACAACGAATCCATTTTAAAAAAAAGAAAAAAAAAAGCAAAAGCTCTCAGATGGCAAACAGAAATATGACCGATCGTAGCCATCAACGCAGAAAAGTGACTACGAAATTTACCTTCTTCGGCAGATTTGATGCGGCAAAACGCCAAATAAGTGACAGATCTTAACCACGATCGCTGTCGCGTCTAGATTTCGTCTCTCTGTTGCGGAAGGGATGCCGGTAACTTGTGCAATTCAGAGGGTTAGACTTTAGTATCGTGGAAAAGTCGGAGCGGTCTTTTTTATAATGGATCAAATTGTTATGGGTCGGCCCACCTACGGTCGTGGAGTCCAACAAAATCTTAGACGAGAGGCAGTTCTGTTTAATTTCACTAATTTATTTGTTAGTTTAGCAAAAAAAATGTACATAAATAAGTCATTTTTATAACTTATTTTCATTAATATATAGTTTCTCAAAAATGTTACAAATTTATTATTTTTTATAGAATGAAATTTTTTTATATATTATTTATAAAACATACCTAAATTAATTATTATTTAATTTATCTTTCATTTTATCATTTGATTTTTGTTTATCTTACACTACTTTAGTTTTTTCATTAATTCTCTTTGATGCTAAAAGACAAAAAACAAAATATAACTATCTTAAAAAATTATCTATATTTTTTATTATTGTGTATTAAATGATATTAAAAATATAACAGAGTTTATATATTGTATATCAATTATTTATCATATTTATCTTATTTATATATAAATGTTATTCAAATTATATAATTAATATATATGTATTATTTGTGGATCTTAAAATCATTAAAAAAGTACATACATTTTATATCATGTTATCGATGTATATAATTTAAATGTAATTTCTTAAATAAGCAGGAAAAATAAAGGATAATTATTAAATAATATTCAATTATTTAAATAACAATATCCACGTGGGATAATAATTCATAGTTTGATTTTTTGAGTCAAAGCAGGTGTGTTGGATCTGACGCATAGGATAAGGCCAATACATGGACCTTCATGGACTGCCAACCCAACTGCTAGAAATTCTTAATTACAAGCAAGAAAATTTAGTCGTTTCTTCCGTGGCAGATACTGTAAGAAATTTACAGTCTACCAATCAGAAAATTCCACCTGGTATTTGATTAAAATTTTTGGAAGGATGGTTATAACTAAGGTGGGCCCAACTACACGGAATATTTGCCGGAACTGGTAAGGCAGGTCATGTAAACGAAACGAGTAACGGAAGGATGTAGTAAAACGTCATTAAAAAGGAAAGGATATAAACCAGGAAAACGACGTCGTGAAAATTGCGAAAACGAAAAACTTCCTGTATCGAGCCAAGAACAGCGGTGTTGATTTGCGTATAAAACTCAATAATCATCATTTATCATTATTATATAAACAATTTAACGCTCGTCTTGTTCCTATTAATCTCCTCAATATCATACAAATTTTGTGTTTGTCTTTATATCAGTTACTCCACTGTTTACTGCAATTGTTGTAAGAAGGTATCACAAGGGTAATGCTTGGTTTAATGTTGTTTTTCGTTTTTTAAAATCTTGGGTGGTGGTTTAATTTTTGATTTCCTTACAGAAATCTAGATTTTATCAAAATCTGAAACTGGGTTTCTGGTTCTGTGAGGTGTACTTTTGGTGATTTGAAGCTTTCTCCACTCTTTATTCATCTTGTTTTTGAGTTTTTGTTTTGTTTGCTTTGCTTCTCTTTTTATTCTAGAGTTGGTTTTGAAATTTGGGTTTAATTTTCATCTTGGTGCAAGTCCAATTCGTTACCTCTAAGTTTTGTTTTGACTTTGTTTGACTTCATATGAAAACAGAGGTTCTGTTGGCTCAGGTGATTGGGTTTTGGTTTAATGAAAGTTTGTAGCTTGATTTGATTCGTGGGTTTATAGTGAATTGGACTTCTGATTTTGAAAAAGTTCTGTATTTTTTTTGGTTGGTGTCTTGGAATTGATCAAGAATGGCTAAAGAAGTGTCTAATGAAGATAATTCCTCTGCTTCAAAGCCACCACCAACCCCATCTCCTTTGAGATTCTCCAAGTTCTTTCAGGTACATTTAAACTTATTTTATTATGATACACTGGCTTTTGTCGCAGTGCATGAGACCATTTAGTTAATGTTAGCATCGAGTTCTGTAAATCTGTCAGTAGCAATGTCGAATATATTAAAGCCTTGATGGTACTTTAACATTGCAAATGTATTTCGGTGTTATAAATATTATAAATTTTCTAGTTCCCAATTATTCCATACAACTTTTTGCTGTTCATGGCAGTCCAATATGAGAATTTTGATCACTGGAGGAGCTGGATTTATTGGCTCTCACCTGGTGGACAAGTTGATGGAGAATGAAAAGAATGAGGTGATAAGCTTTTTGCATTTGTAACATTCGTCTTTTGCTCTTTTTACCTTCTAATATTTGAATATGCTTGGGTTTCGTAATAGACGTTTAAGCTTCTGGGTCTAGCTGTGTGGTGTTTATATGTTATCGGAAAGGTTCTAGTTGATATCTTTTTCGAATTCCATTTAGGTTATTGTTGTGGATAACTTCTTCACCGGATCAAAGGACAACTTAAAGAAATGGATCGGTCATCCAAGATTCGAGCTCATTCGTCATGGTAGTACTGTTGTTTCGATCTTAGTTTGGTGTTTCTTTATCGATTTCAACTCTCAAAATGAAAATATAATGCTGTCTTCTTTCTTTTGGGAAAAGATGTCACCGAGCCTTTGCTTGTTGAGGTTGACCAAATTTATCATCTCGCTTGCCCTGCTTCTCCAATCTTCTACAAATACAATCCAGTAAAGGTATTTATACCTGTATTTATAAAGCTTTCTTTGCGAGCTATGCTGGTTGTGTATTTGCCTTTGAGCATGCGCTGGCTGATCTTTAACCACCTTATCATTGGCAGACCATAAAGACAAATGTCATTGGCACATTGAATATGCTAGGGCTTGCCAAACGTGTCGGAGCAAGGTTTGAGGCTACGATGGTACCTTTTGGATGACAACCGTGAGATTCCTTTATTGCTAATTGAGTTATAATTTGGAACAGGATTTTGCTTACTTCAACTTCAGAGGTCTACGGAGATCCGCTTGTACACCCTCAGGATGAAAGCTATTGGGGCAATGTTAATCCAATTGGTACGTTTACTTTCATACTCCAAATGTATTTATCTGTGAAAGGAATGTGATTTTACTGTTGAAATATGTCCGAGTTACAATGCAGAGTTTCATATTTTATGAAATTGTCTGTTTATTGAAATATTGGAGATATGATTCCTAAATAATTGGGCGTGAGTTTTGAACTAGCAATGGCTACGCTTGTAAAATGCTCTACGTATACACCAACTTCCATTCTCCTGTTTACAAAATTTCAGGAGTAAGGAGCTGCTATGATGAAGGGAAGCGAGTAGCTGAAACTTTGATGTTTGATTATCATAGACAACATGGGATTGGTAAAGCTGTCTCCTCCTCTGTCTGTCGATGATTCTTTCTTCACTTATTTCTTACGAATGCTTGAACATCAACAGAGATCAGAATTGCCAGAATTTTTAACACTTACGGACCACGCATGAATATAGATGATGGACGTGTTGTCAGCAATTTCATAGCTCAAGCAGTCCGGTAAGCTAAAGTTTAGGCCCCAACATGAACTTTCTACATCACTAGTCATAGCGAGTTCTATTTTTCAGTATGCATTTGAGGTATCTTTTAACTTGTTGGCACTTGCTTTCGCAATAAATGCAGTAATGAGCCACTTACTGTTCAAGCACCCGGAACACAGACCAGAAGTTTCTGTTATGTGTCTGATATGGTACGTACAATCCAATCATTGAAGATATGGTAGATGATGGCAATGGATTTTTAGTTGGATTAATTTTTCCTTGTCTCTCACATGTTGTCATCTTTTGTTAAAGGTTGATGGCCTCATTAGATTGATGGAAGGGGAGAACACTGGCCCGATAAATATTGGAAATCCAGGTAATCTCTATAACAATGAGACTAAACATCTATGGTTTTTCAGGGCATGATGAAAAAGTGAACTGATCGATGGATATTTTGTTTCTGTTGTAGGTGAATTCACAATGCTCGAGCTAGCCGAGACCGTTAAGGAGGTAAGTTTCTTCTCTTCTCAACAGACTTATACCGCATTACGAAACGTTTATTTTCAAGGGATATAACATTAAGCATACAAAACCATTCTGGTTCATTGGTTGTTAATGTTAGTGTTGACATGATGCGGATAAATATATGCATTGCAGCTCATCAACCCTGAAGTGGAAATCACAATGGTGGAAAACACACCTGATGATCCTCGACAAAGAAAGCCAGATATCACAAAAGCAAAGGGATTGCTAGGATGGGAACCTAAGGTCAAGCTTCGTGATGGTCTTCCCCTCATGGAGGAAGATTTCAGGCTGAGGCTTGGCGTCCCAAGGAAGAAGTAAAGAGTCTTTTTACTACCCGGAAATATTTCTTAGTAACATTCTCAAGCATAGTATCCCCTCAATCTACAGTCACATGTGGGCTCCCCTATATATTACTATATCATCGTAAACCGAATTAACGAGTCTTGTTAATGTCATAGACAGGTTATATATTTCTACTTCTGGCATCTTTGTTCAACATTGTGCGTTGATATGTGCTTGTTATTGCCCTCTTTTGTCACTTTCCATCTTACATTTCAATCAACCAAGTTTAATTAAAAAAGATTTTAATATTTCATGGTAACGAATGGTTGAATGTTTTTTATAAATTCTCCCACATCGACAAGTCAAATTTTTTACATTATTTTATAAACTAAAACTAAGAACAGGTACATCGCCGAGCCTTGTAACGTGGGCTTGTAACTCAAGTGGGGGCACTTAAGGTGGTGGGACATTTCTTCAGCCTGTTAGATCGGATTCGGTGTGGTTATATCTTGGCCCGCCCGTGTCAAGCTGAGAGATGGGTCATGTGCCATGAGTGAAGGCTTGTGTCTCCTGGCTCCTAAAGTTGAGGGTAATGCGTGAGGCTGGTTTCACAGAGCAGCGAAAACCTCCCGCTCTCAGCAGTGAAAGGATAACGGACTAGTATCACTCGATTCCGCACGATCTCATGGGCTGGTCCAACTGGACCATCATTTTTTTCATACCGTTATCCTGGCGAGATAAACGACGTCCTTGTCATCTTGTGAGAAAATGGTGAACCCAAGTATGCTTTTATTCTCCACCAATCAATGAGTGAAAAAAGATAATAAGAGTATATAACAGGGCCCAACCGGGTTCGAACCGGTGACCTCTTGATCTGCAGTCAAATGCTCTACCACTGAGCTATGGACCCTCGATGCTTCTTTATGACCTAAAAGAAAGACATCGTAAAAAAATGACAGGTAATGTAGACAAAGATGTCATAGTAATCTCCTTATTATTGACCAGAATAAGAAGATGGTAGGCTAGTTAATGACCCATCTTTCCACTTATTCGACTTGTAAGAGAGATAATAACATTAATTTAGAGCTCAACCATAGGCTGGTGGGTGTTACGAGAAATAATGCAAATGGGATCACCATGCAACTGATAGTTTTGGTCGTCGTTCGAGCTTGCTGTTGCTGGGGTCTACTGCGTATAAACCGAACCTCATCGTGTAACCAATTGACCACTCGTAGTTATCCATAAACGACCACGCAAAAAACCCTTGTATATTCACCTTGTCATCGCTGCAACAAAAAGCACACAGTAACTTAGCCGGGAATGGCGTCCAGCTCGATCACATGTTATTATGGATACATTAATATTTATTAAATATTATATATAATAACTAATAATAATTACATATTAATTAATATAAAATATAATAGATGAATTAGTCTAATGATTTGATTCACCAAATGGATCTAAGATGGGTGTTGAAATAGTTAATCCTCCAGGTATCATTGAAAGCATCTTCAGGGGAGAAACTCTTGTCATCGCTGAGTCCTGCAATAATATAATATTATATTAATTACTAATATTAGATTAATACAGTTTATAAAACTGATTAATGAAGTTGCTAATTAATTAAACTGCTTTGTTAAAAGGGAAATATCGGTTTTTGTAATATAGATTTGATAGAAATCTATAATATTTCAAAAGATAATATAGCAAGTCTTTTTTATATGAATTTAATATTAAATTTATATATATTTTTGTTATTTTGGATTTTTAAAAGGTTTGAGTAAAGTAGAAGATTTACGTTTCGGCTGTAAAATACTTGTTTCTCTATTGTAAGCTTGCCAGCTAGTTTAAATTTATCTGATCGATTCTTTGTTTACTACTTTTCTTCAAGAACAATATTATCATAGGACTCGAATTAAAATATCTTTTCATATCTTATTTTCCATCTATTTTACTTACAAGATTAGTGGATCATCGTAGGTATTTTTTGTATAGTTTAAAAGATAATGGAGTCCCTGTGGATATTGACCATACCCTGCACAATTAAACAATAATAATAATACAAATGTGATATTAATTGCAAAATTTATTACAACCCATTTATAATTAATTTAAAATGAATTTAAATTTTTATTATATTAAAAGTTTGAATTTAATATAGGTAACTTAATATATCAATTGAATTAACATGTCAATTAATGTCAACTATCAATATATTCTTCATTGTTCTTCTCTTGTTTCCTGTAGCAATGACAAGTTATCTGCGAACATGGAGATCTGTTATCAGAACCTACATTAAATGAACACAGTTTCATCTCAGCTCATATGTTTTGTTGGACTCCACCAGAGCACAATACGTATAAATTTTTTTAAAGAAGAATGGCATACCTTTCGTCTGTGTGTGTGTCTGACAAACTGCAATTTTTCAGCTGAGGGATGCACCTTGAAAAGATGTGTTTGAAATATTTCCACCTTCAGTAATTCATTCCAAGCTGCAAATTGAAAAGATGGCAACAAAACAAAGGTGCTCAGACATATTGAGAAATACGTGAGAAAAAAAATAATAATAACATAGACATATAAGTTGATTTACCTTCTCAAATACAAGTTCAAGCAATGGTAAATTTCTAGCTGGCCTCCATCGATATCACTCGCCTCTACAGATTTTACTGTTAGTCTATATGCTTTTCCTGTTTCGTGGTCCATATCCATGGTGCTTCTGGAACTATTATTTCCAAGGGAATAGAAATAGTTGAGCATTCATCTGTTGATTCATCTGTTGATTGATATACTTTGATATCAACACCTCTGTTTCACATCTGAGAACATGAACGTGCATGCCTTGTTTTGTCCATGCCTCAAACCCAGCTCCATCCTGGACTCTTCTTCAGCCCTGTTTTGATGATGCTTGATCTTGTATCGCCAGCATCACTCCACCTTCCAGATTTAGCATATATATTTGACAAAACCACAAGATGAGTAGGATTTTCAGGTTCAAGTTTAACTAGATGATCAACTGCAACTTCTGCCAACTGAACATTAGAATGCATTCTGCATGCTCCCAATAAGGTCCCCCACACGCTGGCATCAGGTTTCAACGTCATTGCCTTGATTAAATAAAAAATTTCGTCAAATAAGCCAGCACGACCTAAGAGATCCACCATACATGCATAATGCTCTAAACCTGGTTCCAGATGGTGCTCTTTGTACATCGAATCAAATATCTTCTTCCCATCATCTACTAAACCAGCATGTCTGCAAGCAGACAACACACTGAGGAAGGACAAAGAATCGACCTTAATATGATTCTTCTGCATAAGTGCGAAAAGTTCAATCGCACGGTTCCCTTGCCCATGAACTGCATACCCTGCAAGCATCACATTCCAGGAAACAGTGTTTTTATTGGTCATCTCAGAAAATAACCGTTCCGAGTTGTGAAGCTGCCCACATTTTGCGTACATGTCAAGAAGGCAGTTTCCAATAAGTATACTAGAGTGAAAACCCATTCGAATAATATAAGCATGCAGAGTCATGCCCTCCTGTATTGCTGACTGACAGGCTACCGCTGGAAAGACGCTCACTAATGTGACTAGATTAGGCTGAAAATTTTTTACTTTCATCTGGTGAAATACAAATATAGCTTCTTTAGGGTGTCCATTGTCTACATATCCTGCAATCAGGACATTCCAAGATACTTCATCCTTCAAAAACCCAGTTATCTTGAACAGTGATTCAGCAATCGGAAGGTTTCCACATTTGGCATACATGTCAATAAGAGCATTATTAACATTACAGTAAGAATCAAAGGCAGACTTGATAATTTGTCCATGGATGCAGGACCCTTGTTCTTGGTCATATAAGCATACACATACTGAAAGCAAAGCCACCATAGTTTGTGGATCAGGGCGCATTTCAGATATCTGTACCCTATGGAATATCATCATTGCATTAGAAAGATCACCAATTTGGGCATACTCATTAAGCAGAGCATTACATGTCACAATATCTTTATGACGCATCATATTAAATACGGTCAATGCAGAAGTAAATAATCCACATTTAGCGTACATAGATACTAAGGCTGTTCCAGTTGAAATAACCGAGTCAAAATTGGCTTTAAGTGCATAACAGTGGACGCTTTTACCTATCTGCAAAGACATTAATTCTGCACAAGCCGAAAGAACGCTAAGGAGGGTGACATCATTTGCTTTCAAAACATAGTTCTGCATATCTCGAAACAGTGACAGTGCATCTTCAGCATAGCCTGATTGAACGAGAGCAGATACAATTGCTGACCAAGCAATCAAATCTTTTCTTTTAATTCCTTGAAACAACCGTTTAGCCTTATCCGCATTTCCACATTTGGCGTACATAGCCATCATAGCAGTAGTGGTCCAGGTATTCAACTCAATTCCTTGTTCTACAGAAAAATCATAGATTTCTTTCCCTCTTACTAAATCTCTCATTTCTGCAGCAGCCGATAGAGCACTTGTAACTGATACTTTGTTCAACGTCACATTCTCTCTTTTCATCCAATCAAACAATTCCAAAACCTCAAAAAAGCATTTATTATGTGCATATCCTGCCATCATTGTTGTCCACGAAATATCATTCTTTCCTTGCATTAGTTCAAACACCCGACGAGCCACATCTATGTCGCCACATTTAGAGTACATATCAATCAACCCATTAGAAGTATTTGCATCAAAACCATTCCTAATCACATAACCATGAATACACCTGCAAGTACCAATATCACCTAATCTTGAAACGGTCGGAACCAAATTCACAATGCTTACGGAATCAAGCTTTAGACCAGTCAACTGCATACTCCTAACAAATTCAAATGCCTCCTCAGGATCCCCATTCTGTGACAAACCCGAAATCATAGCATTCCAAGTTATAACATCTTTCTCGGGAATTCTGTCAAACACTTCTCTTGCTATCTCTATATCACCCAATTTACCGTACATGTCAATAAGAGCAGTCCCGACAAAAACATCGCAATCCAATCCTTTATAAATTATATGACCATGAATCAAAATACCCACTTTATACTCTAATCCACCAGCACAGGCTTTCAAAACAAATGTGAAAGTATAATTATCAGGCTGTAAACCTTTACGTAACATACAACGATACAATGTTACAGCTTCTTGATAATTTTTAGCATTTGCATAAGCTCGTATCATACAATTATACACTCTAACGCTTTGGTTCGGCATATTATCAACCAAGAATTGAGAAAGGCCATGGTTTTCAAAAGAAAGATAAGATTTTAAAAGATGGGTATCGCTTAACTGATGTTTCTGGTGACATGAGACAGTCAAACGAGCGTGAATCTGAAGGAGAGTTTTCAGGTGTTTGCATGAAGCGAGAAGGTGAATGTAATTAGGACAATTTACCATTGGATATGAAAATATATGGCTGGCTGTTAGTGCATGAAATAATCTACGTAATGGAAATGCATATTTGCCCATTGCATTCTAAAGGTTTTACAGACAGCGGAGACTGGTTTACTTCTTTTGCACTTCACTAGAAAAATATTAGATATTGTCATTTATTATTTCAAAAATAACAATTTTTAAATTAATTGTTTCACATTTTAGATTTTTTTTATAAGGCAATTTTACGCTAAACGAACCCAACATTGATTATCATCATTCATGTAAAATAGCACGTCTCATGGTTGATTTATTATACATCGGCAGTTATATCCTTCTCGCAGTCTGCAATTCATGATTGTAACGTTGTTTTCGATTTTGAATTTTACTCCTCGATGTTGTTCATGAATAAAATAATCCCATCAGCAATGTCACTTGACCATAGTTTTGCGCCGGAAAAATCCGTGAAAACAATTATTAATACAGCCATGAGCGTGTGAACGGAAGCTAACCTCAGTCAGAAAACTTGGGTAGGAGCGGCCAGTTAGCAAACCCAATGGATGCAGTCCAATATCCAATTTTTCCCAAGACGCAACTCCAAGTTGTTATCGCCAAGATTATGCTAGTTTTACCGACGGAAACTACCGGAACATTCAACAAATCTAACAGAGGCCTATACCCCCACAAACCATCATTCATATAAATTGTGCGTAACATCACATCATACTAGAAGGGGCTAACCATCCCATGAATCCACAAGTATAATCATAAACGACATAACTTTAAAGAAGTAAATTCTAGTTTCAGATTTTATGAACAGTAGACTTCAAGAACCCCATCATATTGGCTCTACACATAATCTGTAGGAATCTATCTCAACATTCAATTCGATCGGCTTCTGATAACGTCAAGACCCATCTCAGTTGGATCAGTAGCTTGCAACTCAACTTGAATTCCATCTAACTCTCTTTTGAACCTGTCCTTCGAACTAGCATAAATCATCTTGCTCCTCACCTTGGCTGAGTCAGGAGACCTTAACACATTTATACAAGAGAAGGGTCAAGATTGAACCATATATACGAAATTTGAGAATACTATTCAGAATCAAAATTAAACACTACCCAAGTAATTACCAAGCAATAAAAACAATCCGACTCTTCTGACAGTTCTCCTCCGTCACAAAATCAAAATCATAGACAGCATATCGGCATTCATCAGCAGGAAGGCTAGCAGTGAAATCTTCATAACTTTGGGTTGGTTCACCGAGCTTTTCTACAACAACCTGCTTCTGCAGCATTTCAATTTTGAAAACAATGAAGCGGTAGTTCCTCTTTGCCTTCAATTCCAGGAACTTAAGTTTGCAATCATCATGCACAGCCATCCCAGATGCTGCGTTTGCCTGCAAAATGAGAAGGAAGCACCAATAAACATCAAATAACAACTAACGACTACAACAAATAGCTAAAGCAAACAATGTCCGGTACACCCAGATTCTCACGGCCAATACAACAATGTTCAGCAGTCAATAACCCACTGTAAGAACTATCACTAGATCATACCGTCAACCATTCGCTCCATTTAGCGTTCCATGGTTTACCAAACTTGGCTGTTGTGAGTTTCACAGGGACATAAAATGATTCAGATAAGCGAAGAAGAGGGTCACTGCACTATTCTTAAACGTTAGCTAAATTAATCAAAAATCTAAACATGCCTAAATTGCTATTTGTGTCAACTTGTGATGAGTAGACTCTGATTCTGCTACAGGTGAATTGTGCATGTACAAATCAATCATACGATATCAGTAAGTCAGGCCGAGAGAAATATGTAGGAAATTCTTGACAATTCACGCAAGCACAGAGCTTATCATAACCCACAATTACCATCAGGGCACATCCCTCAGCGATAGCAATATATGATTTATTCTTCAGTATGAAGTTACTCCAAAATAAATAGCATACAATAATTCAACCTTCACATCATTCACTTCCCACAATTTAAAATTCTATTTTATAACACATGCTCTAATTAAAAGAAATTGTACGATACTCATCCGACGCCAAAAGAAAAAACAAACTCAAAAATCAAAACACCAATCCAAACAGTACACCTAAGCAAATTATACATTATATTCACCATCAAGTGATGATACAGAAAAAATTATTAAAACGATAAATCAATTATAATAGATAGATCAAGATACGCCTATGAAAATCAACCTATACTCACTATTCAAGGAAAATTATCCATACTTGAACCACCAAACGGAAATACCTAATCGAAATATTAAAATTCTCAGAAATTAACATAACAATCTCGTAAAATCTAACCGATCAAACACGCAAACACATAGGCACAAAAAAAAAAGGAAAAATGAAAAAAAAAATTACAGTTCATGAACAAGAAAAATAGCTAAAACAAAGAAAAAAATAACTGAAATTGAAACGGGAAAATATTAGTGGTGATAGTATAGATAGAGCACAGCGAAAGCAACTTACCATTTTCTCGTGAAAATTCTATAAAAGAGAACACGAGAGAAAATCTAGGGTTATGATAGAAAAGAGAGAGACTGCTTTAATTTTATTTTTTTATTATATTTGAAAATTCCAAGTCCTTTTATTTTATTTTATTTATTCTTCCTTCCTTACCTTCGTACCGATTCATGCGACGCCGTTTATATATCTTTCGACGTCGTTTCTTTTCTTCTATCTTTTTCTTTTCCAGATTTTTGCTGATTTTTTTTTTAACATTTTCACAGTTTGGTCGATCCAAAAATCAGCACGATAGTGCTTTGTTTTTTACAATTTATTCGATCAGGTTAGTAATATGATTAATTTTATTATTATTTAACTGAATTAATTAAATTAGTATATTTTTGAAAAACGTAATAATAATTTTATAAAAATCTTTAATTATAAATCCATAATTTGAGAGAGTTATTTTAATTAATAATATATGAATGAATCAAATCAAATTAAATTTTACTTTGTTAAAATTTAATTGATTTATAATTAAATGAGTTTAAGTTGATTTTTATAATTCTTTTATGTATGATATGCTTAATAAAATGATCATATATTTTTTTAGATATTTATAATTTTATATTAATAATTAAATCAATAAATTTTATTATACATTTATAATATTATAAATATAAAATTAAATTATTCTTATATAAATTAATAAGTTAGTTTATAAATTTTTCATCAAATCAATTTATTATCTAATTTAAACTTAATTTATTTATTAATAAATTTTATTAAATGAGTTTAATTAAACTTTTAGTAAATTAAATTTTAAATTAATTTTTTGAATCAGTCAAAATTATCAGTTTTTATATTTTTTAAAAATACTAAATTTTTAAAAAAAATATTTATAAAATTAATATAAAAAAATTTACCATTCCTGTAATATAAAGCAACTGCAGCAGGTTGAATTTAAAAATTAAAGAATTAAAAAAAAAACGCAGTTCAAGTGGGGAGTAAAAATTGGTCTATTATTAAAATATAATTATAAAAATTTATCAAATTAATAAAAATATAGTATAGAAATATTGGAAGTAAATTTATTTTCTATAAAATATAATAATATTTAAATAAAAATGACAATTTTGATATTTATATTATAATTAGCACTTGTATTACTAAATTTATATTTAGGTACATTTTTAATTTTAAATTTCAATGGATTTAACCCAAATTAATTTCAAAATGTTGACTAATATATATATATATATATATATAATTGCATGTATTGATTTAAGGAAGGAAGAAGTCAACGCTCCCCCTGAAAGGGATGAGGATCAAGAGCCGTCGGCCAAGCACTGACAAGCAGTAAAAACCATGCAAGGACAGACAAAATGAACCAGACCCTCTTCCACTCTTCGACTCTAATATTCTGCTACTCATTTATTAATTAATTTTCAATTTATCTTTTCTGCATTAATTTAATTTAATAGGAATTTAATTTTTATTTAAATTTTTTTATATAATTAAAATTATTGTTATTTTAAACAATTAACAAACAAAAAAAATACACTCATCCATAAATATAAAATCGAATCAAAATAACAAAAATCTCAATTGAACGTGGGGATTAAAATGATTTTTACATGAATCTATGAAATTGAAATCCAACAAAAAAAAAAAGATTGTATATGTTAATGAATAAAATGGATGTTTTATTGTTCATTAGCATAAGGAAAATATAATGAATAAATATATAGTATTAATAGGGCTTTACGTGTGTAATTCAATTATATAGGAGCTTACAACAACTTATGGACCAAATCATTATTATTAACTTAGGCTTAACTGCCTCTAGGTTTGCTTGATATTGATGTTTACACCAGGGTTTTATTCTAATCGATACCGTTCAAAAATAAGTTCATTTTATTAAAAGTTAAATCATCCCATTTTCATATGGCTCTTTATTTTATCATCTAATAAATAATAATATAAAATATTTTTTTGAAGATTTAACAATAAATTTGTAGTGAATAAATTTTATGAATAATCTCTTCTTAATAATTGCTCTTATTAAGAATCATTATATTAGAAAATGCACGTATCCTAATTTTATAGTATATTTAACTCAAATGAAACTCATAATATTTAATATTTGATTATAATTTGACATATTAATTTTGTTATACAATTGACATAAAAATAATTTTTATAATTAATAATGATAGTGACCCCCTGGAATTACAGATTGAAAAGTCTATGGTGTTAGTAGTGTAATTTCCGTTTTTAATTATTACTTAATGAAGATAACATAATGCAAACAAATATGCATGTCACCGTTCATAATTGGTATTGACCAACACATTACATTTAGTAACAATGTATTGTTGGTCATAATAGACGAGGACTAGCTTTGATTCTGCATGAAACAAGATCACCATCAATATATACATGCGTACATATATATACATATGGTTAAATGCTTAGTCAAAACATATATATATATATAATTTACATTAATACATCACCTAATCATGTCAACTAATTAAATAATTAGACATAAAACTATAGTCATTTAATTAAATGAAAGCGAAATGAAACAGATTCATTACCAGTTAGAGATAGCCGACCACCACCTCCTACTTCTACTTCATTTCTGTCTTTATCATGACTCATCTTAACGTTTCTTACATTAAATCAACTTTGCTTTACTCAACCATATTTTTATATTTATAATATTGATTAATTATAAGTAAAATGTTATTAAAAAATGTCTCGTGATATATTCATTTTTAATATATAAAAATCATATAATCTACAATAATATGAAATTATTACATATATCTCTATTCTGTTAAAAAAAAGAAAACTAATCATATTGAAGTCGGATGAACCCTTTTATAAGAATGAAACTCTTCTAATAAGTATTTAAAGATGTCATGTGTATAAGAATTAGAACTCGAAATCTTATTTAAATAATTAAAAAATCGTTTCGAGAATAATTTACTATACATAACACCTCTTAATTTTATAGGATATTGAAATTACTAAACTACATTTGCACTCAAAAAAAAAACCTTATAAATTAAGTTTCCCTTGTCAATAAATTTAAGGGGTTTTTTTTGAAAAAGTGTTGTTCTTTAATTTGCTGCAGCTCGTAAGACTTTCAGCTTTAGAAAAGGTTGGCAAATTTCTAGTTCTTGTTTTTCTTCTTCTTCTTCTTCTTCTTCTTCTTCTCCTTCTCCCTTCCTTCATCATCATTTGTTCTTTTGGGTCATTTGTAAGTCTTTTCATCATTTGGATGTAAAAGATTCATCTTATGCATAATTCGGTTATTAAACAAGATAGATAAAAGGTGGGTATGTTAGTACAGAATTTGAACTCATAATTCACAGGTTATCCCAAAAAAAAAAAAGAAGAAGAAAAAGGATTGCTGTCTTGCAAGATTGTATGATGATGGAACAAAAATGAAGTTTCCCATAAAGTGCATGTTCATGCAAATATAGATTGTAAATTTTAAGTCTAGTTGCTCCTCTCTGTCTTTGTTTTGTTAAGTGAATTTTCGACCGTTTTTGGTCATTTGACAGGCTGCAGCTGCAAGAATTATCTTGATTTTGGATCAAATGAGGAATGCTGTTCTTCCACCTCTATTATCTTCACCAATCTACAACTTCGGTAATGCTATTTAATGAATATATATATATAGTGTTGGTAATGTCCCCATTTGTTAGCTAGGATTCTATCTTAGATAAAAGAAAGGAGAAGTTCTATCAACAATTGGTTGGTTTAGTGTTCGAAAGTATTGGATTCACGAATTTGAATATCTTTATAAAATCGTTTTCCCTAATGATGTGATCAAATATCGAATAAATTCGATCAATTATTTTTCAGGGAACAATGAAATTCAAATGGCAAATCCAAGCATCTCAAGTGACAACAAAATGTATGATTCCCACTCCCTTTTCTTAGTATATATTTGTTCTCCGAGAAAAAAGAAGAAGGATGCAGCAAAATATGCTTCTTCCATCTTTATAGCAAGGAACTAGTGCTGAAGATTTCAGTTAATCGAATAAAATTTCAGTTCAGTTAATTGATCATAAAAATTTTGATATATTACTTTGTAACATAAAGAATCGAGTAATCAACCTATTTCTAGATAGCATATTATAAATTGGTGATAGCGTTATTCCTTTCTGTCTTTTTCCATATGCAAAAAGAAGAAGGAATTGATGGTAATATTGTTTGAACAGAAGTGGGTATGATTGTAGCTTTTGTTTGGAATCTAAAGCTTTCAATGGCGATGATAACCAGCTCAGAAATGGAGTCTTTTCCATTCCTTACCAACCCTTTGAATCAGGTTCATTTAATTCCTAATCCAGGCCTAATCTTGACTATGTCACGCGTGTAAAAAGCATATCATATCAACACTTGGAAAAGCTTAATTTCAGGTTTTTCTAATGTCTGTTTCCAGGAAATTATCAGTTTATAGCATCAAATTATGGGGACAACAAGGTGCAACCGTCGAGTCTTCCACATGATTTGGTAATAAATTCTAGCCTTAACTTTGATATTTGAAGTGGGAATGTCTTTATTTAATTAAGAAATAAAGCATTGATCTTGTATGTGTGTGTGTGTATATATATATATATATGATTGTTTTCAGGACTTTGTGGGAACACCATCAAGGCAAAGATCAATCGATGCTATTAGGCCATTGCAGAATGAGGGCATCAACAATCTGATGGTAAACAAAAAGACTCTTACTGAATGGAAGACTAATAAAAGAAGAAAACCAGAACAACGTCAACACCAAGCCTATGACTCGATCAATGAGCACAAGGTAAGAATAATAACCCTTGATAGTTCATCCTCAACCATACCAGTTCTTGGAATTACCACCACAAACGATCCCATCATCTCTTTGAAAGATAGGGGCTAAGGGGTTTCTTATTTGATTAAAAACCCAGATGTCTGTAAAGAAAAGCCAGAAATTAAGTGACAAAATCACAGCTCTGCAGAAACTGGTGTCCCCATACGGCAAGGTTTGTTATAATGCATGTCTCCATTTTCTTCTATATATACACACAAACAGAGTGTTATTGAGCTTTATAAATTGCAGACAGATACAGCCTCTGTTCTTCAAGAGGCTACTCTTTACATCAAGTTGCTTCAACAGCAAGTCCAGGTAAACTTCATTAATATATAACTTCCACCAACAGTTTACGAATATTGTGATATCAATCACTGAAGTTTATCAAATATTTTTGGACAGAATTTGTTCCAGATGCTGAGCCGTAGTTCATGCTCTTCATTGGTAATCAATCAATCATGGAGTAATCTCGATTAATCTTTTCAAACTGAAACTTATTCGGGCAGCTTGTGATTTATAACAGGAAATTGATGGAAAACTTGTGGACCTGCCAAATAGAGGGCTTTGCTTGTTTCCTACGTCCATTCTGCAGGAATTGTCTGAGGAACAGTGTTTTGCTACTTGTAATGCTCGCTCGACCATCCTGTAACCAGAAATTTAGAGTGCAATGGTTGTTGCCACAATGGAATATATATATATATATATATTAGCACAACATATTACATTAAATAGCTCCATAATCATGCAAAATCATATACATTGGAAGTAAAAATTAAAAGAAATTTCATAAACAAAAATCAATGGATGATAGATAAAAATCAGTAAAATAGGTTCAGTTTTAATCTGAGATAATGTGGTTTTATATTTTATTTTTAAGGGTGATCATAAATAATTCAAGTTTAACTTTCCTAATACTGTGAAACGACAAGTGTTAAGCTCTCTACGTGGCTAAGAATATCAGTATATCCAATTCCAGATGCTTGCATATATATAAATATATATATATAAAAACAGAACAGAAGAATTAAGAAAGACCACGACAGCAAGAGTATCTTAGGCAGATGCCACAATTGCTTAATGACATGAAGAATGATTACTCACAAGAAAACCAAAAAGTGAATGAAAAAGCAAAAAGAAAGAAATGAAAATAGAAAAAGAAAAGGAAAAGTTTGTGGTTTAAAGTATATACTTTAGAAGATCCTCTACCCATTATTGTTAACTCCTATATAAAACCCACTTGTATCATAACTACTTTCACCCTTCTAACCCTTTTTCAGGATGAAGGGTTTGATTCAATCCTCTCTGTAACGATATCCCTCCAATCTGGTCTCAACCTACATATTCCTCCCCTTCGATCCCTAATGCCGGTTTGGTGCCCCAGCCGTGGCGATAGGTGTCGATGGTGGTTGCTATTGTTGAAGGTGTAAGGCAGGCTGAGTAAAATTAGAGGATGAGGGGCTTGAAATGTATAAGTATAAGGTCGTGATGGTTTTTACACCATTAGGGCAACTATGATCCTTTGGCAATTATTAGTTGGCATATATATGTATTATGTCAACATAGTATTTTGATGGGAAATACATATATATATATGTATGTGTGTGTGTGTGTTGTGTTTTGCTTTTAATGGGTTTGGATAGTTTCTGTTGTGATTCATTTCATCTATATTCTCGTCAAGATTTTGAGTATTGAGCTGGAAGATTTTGCACCTGCTCCTTATGAACGTTTAATCTTCATCTTCAAGTGTTCTTCTTTGAGATTTCTTTGTTTGTTGCAGTTCTTCAGGAATTGCTTCAAGTCTCCAGCTTAGCTAACGAAAGGGTTGTAGCAATTCCTGTTAAAATAAAACAAAGTGCCCCCTGGACAAGAATATTATTCAAATCCAAAGATTTCTGAACTTCATCTTTCTCAATAGAAAGAAAAAGGCTAAACTCACGCTCTTTTCATTAACACATAATAATATGATTGCAATGACCATCAATTCTAGTTAGCTTGCTTACGAACATGTTTTTATGCTGAAGTGTAATGGGAGTTCAATGGTTTCTCATCCAACATTCCAAGTCAACAAACCGCCAGCTGCAAGTGAACTCAAATACTGCATCATAATTCCTCAACATGTTTGTTTTCCTCAAATTTCTTGCACACCGAAATCTCAAACCAGGTGCTATTTGATGTCGAATTATCTACAGACATCTAATCCAAACACATTACGCCTTCATTCCAGTAATATGCGAGTCATGCAGTACCACATGATTAGTAAAACATGTCAAAATCTAACACTGTATGAAATATCAAACTTGCAATGTAAATTTTACAAGTCTGTAAAGACGCTAATCTTATGGTCAAATGATTTTTTTTATGTCTAAGAATATGTTCAGTTGAAATCTTTGAGAAAGAATTCTATGATCATCAAAAATATTGATGTGCTACAATGAAGATGAGGGCTCATACATAAAACTTTGAGGAGATTCTTAAGCTCTTCCGATCCCCTCTCCTATGAATGGCAAGAAAAGGAAATTATGCGAATCAATGCTAGCTCTGAAACCATTCAGCCTAACCTGATAGATCCTTATTTGTTCATTATGAAGAGAGACCTTTAGTTAAAGCAGCTTTACGTTCCTGGCGGTTGTGATCTCTCTGAAATAATAAAAAACAAGCAATTAACAAGAAGATTTACAAAGCTAAACATCATTCCACGCATTCAAAAGAAAACAGAATCATGGATAACATGATTCCTTAAAATTTCATTAACATGCTTATGTTGCACATTGCTAGTTGTTGGACTATTGTTTATATCTGTATTTTTCCCATTTAACTTTGAAAGGGCAAAAAAGAAAGACTTTTGAGCAAAGTTTTGAAATTTGATGACTTGGCCGTCTTCATCCAACATTCTGCACAATTTTTACGGACAAAAGTAACGAAACATCTACTAAAATGGCGATTTCATGCATATTCCCCACAGAACAGATAATATAATCAACCAAAAACCAATCAATGTCATTCTTAGTGTAATGGTGGAATTGCTTAAACAAATAACATGATTATTTTAATCCATAGAAAGGTATAGCCATTCTCTTGATTGACATATACAATTGAATCAAAGGCATTTCGTAAGAGCGATTAACAATTCAACCCCAACATTGCCTTAATTCAACAGCAACAATAATAATAACGAATCATAGAAAGTAGATGAAAGAAGTAAAAAGAGAAGATACCCTTCTTTCCCAATAAGGCAGAAAGCAAACAAAATCATAAACTGGAGAGATGGTTGACACCAACATAACGATAAGTCCAGTAAACGCTATAAGTGCGGTCACAGGCCTTGTTCTATGCGGCATCTTTCTTATATTTAATCTGCAGAATTCATAGCAAAAATCACCTGAACAGTGAATTTAACAACTCAAAACGCAAATCATCATATTTACAGTCGAAATAAGAAACTAACTATGGGCTTTCGTTTATGGGTACCTTTGAGCGAAAGCAGAGAGTAGCAGAGAATTGAGACAGTTTGTAAGTAACAACTTGCGAGCTGTGATTACCTTTAATTCTCTGTTTATCGTTTTGGGCTTCTTGCCGTCTAGGGGTAAAAAGACAACGTAACGTTTAGATGTTACACCCGGAAACGACAGCCTGACGGCTGTTCATATCAAAATAATTCATTTCATGTGACAAATATTTTAGAAATTACAGAATGGCACCTGTATTTTGAAAAAATTATAGTAATTACCCAATAAGATCTCATCATTAACTATATTTTCTGAAATATTTTTAAAAATACCCAAAAAGTTTTTTTTTTTTCTAATTTTTTAAGAATAATGCGTCTTCCTTGTATCAACTCTTATAAATTATGAATATTTTTAAAATTATTTTTTTGAAAAATTGTATCTTTATAATTTCGTAATTTGAGTTAAATAGACCCATGAATATAATAAATTTATGATATTTGAATATGATTTGAAATTTTAATGTTTTTAATATGATAAAAACTGAAATCAACATAATTCATTCAACATGATTAATTTATATATCATATAAATCAATCCAACATAAAATATAATGTAATATAACATCATAAATTTATAAAAAAAATTAAAATTAATATAATATTAATTTTAAAACAAATTAACAAGTGAATTTAACTTTATTCATAATTTATAAATTAACTTATAATAGGATTTTATTTTAGAGTTTTTTATAAAAATTGAAAAATTATGGAAATATAGAAATTTGATTTTTTTTTTGTAAAAATATGAAATTTTAAAAAATATTTTTAAAATATAAAATTTTTGAAAATTTATAAAAAAAATTATGTATGTATAATATACTTAATAAATATTGAAAAGATATTATTTTAGTATATATTAGATATTTGATATTTGATATGTATATTTTGAGTGTTTGATATCAAAATTTTAAATTATAATTTTTTAATATTAATTTAAAATAATATATCTTTTGATAATTTAAGAGTTTTTAATTTTAAAATGCATTTTAAATAGAAATAATATATTTTATACTAAAAAAATAAGAAGCTAAAAAATATTTAAAAAGTATAATAGCCATATTTTTTAAAAAAAAAAAGTTAAAAAATAATTTTGAAAAAAAATTAAAGAATCACTTTTATATATATACTTTACACGCCTGCAAATACTTTACATACATCCCTATAAAAATGAAAATCTTTTTCATATTTACCAAAATAACCCTTCATTATATCATTAACCCACAAATATTTGGGATAAAAGCTCTAAGTTGTGAAATGATTTTCTATTTGGGCTCAAATGAATGAACCAATAACAAGTCTGCCCCAAATTTTATTTTATTTAGAATTTTTTCCAAAAGTATCGAAAATAATGAATTTTTAAAAATATTTATAAAAATAATAGTTTTCTAAAAAGATTTAATAGAAGTTTAATATAGATTTAATATGAAAAATTTTATTTTTCATAAAAAAAATTTTACTAAAATTTTAAACTCATTTTATATTATTGTAAAAATAAAAAAAATAAATTTTATCATTTTATTTCATGAGCATCTTTGTAAAGTTTCCTTTATTTTTAGGCCAATTAATAGAAAATTATGAAACAGTATAATTATAAATTTAAAATAAGTTAATTTTCCAAGGAAAATTTTTTTTAATTAATTAAATTTCAATTAAACATATTTATAAAATATTCAATGATAAATTTAAAATAATATTATTTATTTACAAAATTCATTAAAATTTTGGTAAACTAGTTATTAATATGCTATGTTACCATTTAAAAAATCATCTATTAGAATTATATATTTTTAAAAATATCCTTAAAAAATCCAATAAATAAGTTATTAGATTTGGCTATTAAAGTTAAATAAATATCTATCTAAAAAATTAATTAAAAAATAAAAAATTTTAGGTCGACATGTTAAAGGAATAATTATTCAAAATAAAAAAAATATTAAAATCTACATTTTAAATATAATAAAGGGAATATTAAGTTAAAAATAAAACAAGCGGCCTACAATCCATTGATTGGAGCATTATAAGGGTATGATGAGGATAGCAATATTGAGATTGAAATTAATTATAATCATATATAATATATATATATATATATATATATATATATATATGAGAAAAGATGGTCGTCTTAATGGGCAAATTAGCATAGAGATTAAGGTTGGCTTTCGTTAAATCAGAGCCACTAATTTAATATCTTTGACATGAACTTATATTATATATATATATATATATATAATATGTATGTGTACATGTATGTATCTGTTGACAAAAATGAAGCATGGTTGTGAATTAACAAACTGACAACAAAGTCAAATCGGGATTGGATTATTAATTAATTTAAAGGTCGTAATGCATTATGATTATGATTATTAATTAATTAGTCAAGTTGATTATTTAATTATTTAATGTTAGTAAAAATAATTTTGAAAAAATTAAAAATATACATAAATTAGTGGAAATATCATATCTGTGGAGATTATGATAAACTCGAGTTAGTTGGCCAGATCGTTCTTGACTCACAAACATTATAATAGAATTAAAAATATCTGTTTAAAATAATACTTTTTTTTTAACTTCTTTAATTACAATAATTCATTTTATTTAATAAATTACGATGAACCAAAAAGTTGGTCAACTGAAATTTTTCCAGCCACATATATAAATTTAATTTAATTTTGATAAATAATTTTATTTTTTAATTAAATTTTATAATAAAGTTTAGAAAATAATTTTATATTTTTTACCGATATTATGTGATAATTGAATAAGATTATTATAAAAAAATTCATATATATTAAAGAAATAAATTTTTATGAAAATAATATATATTAAATAAAAATATATTACTATAATATAAATTTCATGTATAATTATGGTTCAAATTGGATAAATATTTATATAATTTATAAATTTTATTTTAAATTTGAATAAATATTTATATAATATAAAAATATATATAATTAATAATTCTAAAATTAAATTAATGAAAATTTGGAGTAAAAATATTGAAATATTACCATTTTTTGTAAGTAATATAACATATAAGTGAAACACTTTATTTGCTAATTTTTGTTTATTTTTACGTAAAAACTTGTCCAATGAAAGAAGAATTTGGAATTGATAGCAACACGTCATAGTGGTCATACGGTAAACAAATAGTTGACTTTTCTCTATGAAACGATTCATCTTCACATCATCAATTTACATGGACTATGACTTGATTTGAATAATTAATTTATGATATCATACGAAATTAAAAATATAAAGTATGAATTTTTTTTTTAATAATTTGAATTTTCGTAATTTGTATTAATTTATTATTGATGAGATATTTCATATTTAATTACACGTAGTTATGTCATGGAGAAAATAAAGGAGTATGACTAGCCTAGAAAATTTTATAATATAATAGTGTTGGGTATGGTGCAATCATCCTCCTTTCCCTCTACACGATTAGTCAGCAAACAATATGCAGATATTGCTTGGCATATATAAATATTTCCTATTTATGTCTGGCAACTGATTTCTGATCTAATTTGCATCTTCTTTGTTGCTAGAAATCGTTGTTTTAGTTAGTGGAGTCCCCAGAATTTGTACAAAGACGTGTTCATATTACTATAAATTATGCATGAAAACATTCAGTTTTGTTTGTGCGTGTGTGGGTGGGGTATATATATGTGTAGCAGCAGAACCCTTCTTCTGCACTATAGATAGCATTCATTGCAGAGAAAGGGGTATATATATGTGTAGTAGTAGAACCCTTCTTCTGCACTATAGCTAGCATTCACTGCAGAGAAAGAAATATCCAGTAATAGAGGAAGAGAGAAAGCCATACATACATATATACATACACACATACACACAAACATTAATGGCTTTGGATTCATATACTAAATTTTGGGGGAAAACAAGCCCATATTTGGCAGTGATACTGCTGCAATTTGGGTTTGCAGGAATGTCTATTATTTCAAAGTTTGCTCTTGATCAAGGAATGAGCCAATTCGTTTTGGTTGTCTATAGGCATGTCGTTGCCACCATTGTCATTTCTCCCTTTGCGATTCTTCTTGAAAGGTTCTAGTTCTTCTACTGTCTTTCTTTCTTTTGCTATATCGACCTACTAGAATAATATGACTATTTTATACTTAGTTTGTCTGTGTTGAGTACATCAAATTCAAAACGTTGACATTATTTTATCATATATTTGCAGGAAAGTGAGACCAAAGATGACCCTGTCGATCTTTCTTAAGATATTGATGCTAGGATTGTTGGAGTAAGAATGATCTTCACCCTTATTATATACATACATATACATATACATATATATTATATTTATATACTACGAAAATAGATATTAATTAACAAATACACCTTTATGTGCAGGCCAACACTTGACCAAAACTTGTACTACACTGGCATGAAGTATACATCAGCAACTTTTGCTTCTGCATTGTGTAACATTCTTCCTGCTTTTGCATTTATCATGGCCTGGATCTTTAGGTATGAGAGATTACATTCTACCCTTGCGATTTCATGTAAGATTATCGACTAATATCAGCAATTTTTGGTAGGCTTGAGAAGGTGAACTTAAAGAAAGTGCATAGCCAAGCAAAACTGTTGGGGACTTTAGTCACAGTTGGAGGAGCAATGGTGATGACTCTAGTTAAAGGAGCACAGTTGGATTTGCCATGGACAAATGGATATAATCCTGGTCATTCTTCTGCTGAATCAGCCATGAAAGATGCCAATACCATTAAGGGAGCTGTTTTGATTGGAATAGGCTGTATTTGTTGGTCTGGTTTTATCACCCTTCAGGTAATATTTTTATATACTAATTTCATCCTCTTCAATTGGCTCCAATTCCTTTTCTCCCCTTAATTATACAACTTATATATATATTTAGTTGGATGCTGATTAGATTTTGAAAAGTTACATTATATAAATATTACGATGAATGATTTATAGGCGATTACGCTAAAAGCATACCCAGCTGAGCTCTCGCTGACGGCATTGATTTGCATGACGGGAGCCATGGAAGGCAGTATAGTTGCCGTTATAATGGAAAGAGGCAATCCTTCAGCCTGGTCAATACACTTGGATACCAAGTTATTAGCCTGTGTTTACAGTGTAAGTAATCATAGTTATTAACACTATTCAAGCCCACTAATCTCATATTAATAATGTTTGTAATATATATATATATATATTCTGATTTGCAGGGAGTAATTTGTTCAGGAGTTACTTATTATTTACAAGGATTAATTATGAAATCTAAAGGGCCAGTTTTTGTGACTGCCTTTGGTCCTTTGAGCATGATTATTGTAACAATTTTAGGAGCCTTTGCTCTATCAGAAATCGTGTACCTTGGAAGGCAAGCAACCCCATCTCTCCTGCAATTAGTTTTCTTGATTCATAATCAAACACAATGACAAAGATTATTGATCTTTCTTTGTTTAATTGAACCTTTCTTTTCAGGGTTATTGGAGCACTTGTGATAGTTGTAGGCTTATATTTAGTGTTATGGGGCAAAAGCAAGGACCCATCAGCATCACCATCAACCTCAAAAATTGATGACAATGAAGCAGAAATAACTACAGAAATGGGTGATGTCAACGATGGAAGGACTGAGAGTTCAAGTCAAGAATTCGTTGCCATTGATCTTAGCAAAGCTAAACCCACCAGCAGCAGCGAATCCGTGTAAAGAGAGATTTGGAGGCTGGGAAGTAACGGTATAACTTGCATGGAAATGGAACCTTTCCAAGCACGCAATTACTGCTTTATTGATTAACTTCCAAATGGGATTTTGCATTGCTCTTCATAGAAGAGAAACCTAATGAAGAAGAATATTAATTAGAATATTAATTAGAATAAAATTGCACTTGTATGGTCGAGAGTGTTGGTGTGGTTGTTCTTTCTTTGTTGGACATCCATCATGTATTAAGGAAATAATTATTTAAATTTTGTGGTCTTAATTACTTTGTGTTAAGGTGTTGGTGGGAGGCATCTGCCACTATAATAAGTGGATTAAACCAATAATTGCATAATTAATTACATTATCCAGTTTCCTTCATCTACCTAACTCTAAGCTAATGAATAGTGATACCCTCCCTCTATCTGATTGTTTTCTTATCAATTTAATCAATTAAAAATCCAAAATATCAATCAAACTTCAAACTATAACTATTATAAATACAAAAAATTTTAATTTTAATTTTTTTAAATTCATAATTAATATAAAATAACATTGTTTTATATTTAGTTTTTGGTTTATTACATCGATCTAGTTACTAAATATTTTTATTTAAATTAAAATTTAAAATATTATAATGAATTGATTTAAATAAAATGAAAAATCAAATTAAAATCATTGAATATTTTTATCGATTTTTGATAATTTTTCATACTAAAAGTTTATATATATATATATATATATGGAATATTTTTTAGCATAATTTAGTGCTATGAAGATATTAAGGAGGGATAATTATATAATTAAATAACATCATTGAGATGGGCCTCATCAGAGTGGAAACCGAATGGATATGCAGAGGATTTCCCTCGTTTGATAGGCCTATTTGAACACTTTGTTGTTTCCCATAACAACACAATATTATTTTTTTTATTTTACTATTATTTTAAAGAATTTATAAGAATATTAGTTTACATAAATAATAATAATAATTTTGTAATGTTCGAACCTTGTGAGCCTTTGGACCCAACAAATTGGCAACACGTATAATCATCATTTGCATTAAATTTTAGAAACTTGTAAAGAGAAACTCTTGAACAATCTGAGTTTATCATATATGATTATGGATTCATTAATAGTATAATGAAATATGTCAATTTTTATTAAATATTAAATGTTCATTAATTTTATTTTGATTATATGTAATTATTATTAATTGTCAATATATAACTAAAATCAATAAATATTTATAATGATGTAATTATCATTAATTGTTATATATATGATGAGTGAGTATCAACACATTTTAATGTATATTACAAACCCATTATTTAGAGTTAAAAAATAAAAATAGAAAATAATTAATTTTATATATTGTTATTTTCTTATTATCTAGCCCAAAATTCATTAAGCCTCTAATGAAAACCCAAGAGAAACTTCGAAACTCTAGAGTAGATAGAGATGTTGTGTTGGGAGGTTTTTAAAAATATCATAATTTTTGGACTAATTAAATAAAATTAATTATAACTACTAATTTATCAAAAATTAAAATTTATTGAATCCTAAATGTGCAATATCATATAAGTTTAATATTTGAAATTTTCATATTATATATGTATATATATATATTGTATGATATAATTCAATTTAATACTAATATGATTATCAAAATAGTTTTAATTTTTTTATAAGAAATATATATGAAAAATTAAGCATGTAATTCAATGAATTAGATTTAAATTAAAATAAATTTTATATATAAGTATTTAACTACAAATCATACATATTTAAATAAAAAATATTTCTAAATTACACATAATCATAATCTAATTTTAAGTAAATTAATTATAATTTTTTTAATTAATTTAATATAACCATAATTAATTAAAAATTAATCCTAAACTACACATTAATAGTAAAATAAACCAAATTATATATTTTAAATGGAAATGCTTTACGTCATAACCTAAAAATTCCCAATTAAATCCATTTCAAAAATATATAAAAATTAAAACGAAGCAACAAATAAAATAAAAATAGAAGAAAAAATCACCATCACATCGTACAATAGCAAATACCAGAACCCATCACCTTCTCTTCGATTTTCAGTGACCTGGCACTCTCTCTCTCTCTCTCTCTCTATCTCTCTATCTTCTCCTCTGAGACATGGTAGAAGAACCCCACCCTTATTCTAACCTCATCGACCAAGAGAAGCCAGGGTTGAAACCCCCTTACCCCATCTTCGAGGCCTTTGGATGCAAGTCAACTCACTGTACATGTACATTTTCATAATATTTAATTTTGATTTTATTTATTTATTTATTTTTATTACCAGAGAATTAATATATATCTTATAAAAAATAGGATACCCATTTTCTAAGTTTCGAGAAATATCTAAATACTTAAAATCAAAACATCTGATTTTAGGCAGGTGGAAAGTGGGGTTGAGTGAAAATTGTCATAGTAACATTAATAACCGAAATACCTAACGATTGAGATATGATGGATGACTTGGCGCATACAATAATGATGTTTTATACAATTTCTTCTTTCACATTTCCATGTGGTCGGCGGCGGTCCATAATGAAAACGCAACGTATTTACACCATTTATTACTCTTAGATTTTCTTTCTTTCTTTTCTTTTTTTTTTTTTTTTTTGCTTTCTAGTAGGGAAAAACTTTAAAGGTTATATAAATATATATATATATATTTGATTTATAAGTGGGATCAATTAATGAAATATAAATAGAAAAAATATTTATTAAAAGTTAAAAAGGTTGCTTATTATTTATTTTATGTTAATTGATTTAATTTATATATAAAGATAAACATTATTGGGATCCCTTGGAACATGCATTCATACATGTATACGCACATGCATATGCAGCAAAATATGCAAAATTTGAAACTCACTTGATATATTTTACTATTTCAATAATACAATATCATATAACTTTTGATATAATTGTGCCTGACATCATGCTTGTTCATGAATATGCAAAAATAATAATAAGAACAGTAAAAAAAAAAGTATGCATCTCCGGAATTGCAGAGAAGAATTGAAATGAAGGGAAAGCAGAAGGAAGATGAGAATAGATTTGATGTATGGTGTGATATAGTGTATATATCTATGAACAAATGAACAAATACAAAAACAGGAAAGGAAAAATCTTCTATATAGGATTTATATGGCTTATAGTTTCTGAAATTAATTACACGTATAAGATCTACAAGAAACAGTCAACCATGGGAGCTGTCTTGCCAAGAGTAAAGAGCTGCAAATCATTCTCGTATGGAGTCAAATTCAGATCCAAACACAAAACCCTTTTGCTATTGGAGTTATTCTTCACAACCATTTCTGCAGTTGAACTACTGGTATGAGAGGCTGTAGATAATGAAAGATCATTGCTGTTATTATTCACAGTAGCAGAAGCTCTATGCCTCCTCATATGACCGCCCAAAGCTTGTCCTATTGAAAACTCTAATCCACAGATAGAACATTCGTGAGTTTTTGGTTTCGCCGGCGATGATGACGATTGTGTTTCGGAGCTCCCTCCTTCCCCGTTGATCAACCTTGGCTTTTTATGGCTTGCACGATGCCCGCCTAAGGCTTGAAATGATGGAAACTGACGATTACATGTCTTGCACTCAAAAACACGAGAATTAACAGAGCTTGGACCTTTCAAGGCTTCAAAAGAAGGAAAAGAAAGCATTTCCTTTCCTTGTGATAAAAGCATCAAACAATTTGCCATGGATACACTATCGATCTCTGCTTCATGAAAATCCCTTTTCATGGTATGATGAAATGTGAACAAGGATTTGATGGGTTTTCTTTCGTCTTCCCCTTTCCTTTTTCCCAATATGAAAGCAAGAAAAACAGAAACAAGAACGCAGAGAAATAAGAAATGAAGACTATGAGAAGGTTTTAGGGCAAAACGTATTTATATTTATATATATAGTTTAGGTTTAGAGTTAACAAGTTGGCTTGTTAAGCATTCTAACTTGAGGAAAAAAAGTGCGACTTTTATAGTTGACCTTTATGGAATGACGTTATTACCCTTGTTACTTGAGGAGTAAGGAAGTGAAAAGGATAGGGTTTTTTTGGGGAATAGAATATTTGTGAAGTAGATTATGGATACACGTAAGCATGACCGCGTGGCTGAGCCAATAAGAGAGAACGAGTCAGGATCGCCGAGTTAAGGTCAAAAATGAGATGAGTAGTGTTTCCTAGAATATTCAAATTCCTAGAAGATTCTTTCTTTATGTATGAATGGATAAATATTGTTTGGAATGGATTTAATGGACCAATATGCAAGTTTTCTTTTATTTTTTAATTTTCTTCATTTTTTTTAGAAAAATAATCATTTTTATTTATTAATTTTCTTGTGGACTTTCTTTTTCGAAAAAGGGTGTGTGTGTGTGTGTGTATATATATATATATATATATATATATGTATGATAATAATTTAAATTTTGAAAAATGAATTACATAGATATAATAAATTTAAAAAGCAATAGCTAATAACTAGTTAACTCTATTTGATGGTCCTTTATTATAAAGGGTACATTGTTGCAAAAGGGTGGTGTCACTATAGCTAATTATTAGCATTGGAGTGACCCACAAATTAGAGAAGGAAATTTACGAGCAAAAACAAAACCGTCCATTGGAAGAAGGCATAAGAGTTTCGACATAAGTTTATATGTATATGTATGTATGTAATTAATTATAAGTAGTGAAGAAGTTGTAGAAGAAATTAAAGAAGAAGTCGAAGAAGGAATTAGAGAAGAAGTTAAAGAAGCAATTCATTCCCTTTGAAGTACTTAAAGGGCTATGTTTCCCTTTACGTGACTTGAGGGTTCTACCTACCATTTCTCTCTTCCTACTAGCAACTCATACATGTTTCTCTTTTTCTCTTTTTCTTTAATGCTTCTACTATTAAGCTACCCTAAACTTTACTTCAACATTCATCATCCCGTTAATATTTTATATTTTTTAAAAATTAGTAACTTGATGATTAAAATTAAATATTAAATATACAAAACAAAAATAATGTGAATATAATTCATATTTTTATTGTTGATTTTTTTATTCATATAAAAAAATAAAATGAGATTATCTTTTTTTTAGGATAAAAAATGAAAATGAAAAAATAATTTTAGACTCATTTTATCTTAATTTTAAAGATAAAATGCAATTAAAAATTTTAGATAATAAATTATAATTGGTTTTCATCCAATGCATGTAGCCTAATAATATTATGAATCTTTCCTCATACGCATATACGTATTTAAAGAAAATATATAACATAAACATTGACTATACAAAAAAGTAAGCATATATGAAATCCATAAGAAATCAAATAATTTAAATTTGTATTCCAACTAACTCATGATTGTCTTGTTTGGTACATATTACATACACATACGATTGCATACACGAATATATACATACACACATATATATATATATGTGCGTGTATATAAATGTCCTTTGTGAAAAAGGAAATTAATGGGTGTGGATTGTTGGAAAATTTCCATGAAACACACCGTTTTCTTCTTTGTCAAGAATTAATAATTAATAATAGTATAATTAGACAGTAAGGCACACAAGTGCTGTTTGAACTAATAGTTTTATACTTGTGTTCTTGGTTGATGTTAGAAGGTGACGACTGCTTGCATATTATTGTTGAGAGGTTGTTTAACAAAAGTAAACATCACTGCTTAATGGCTGGTCAACCCCCTCCTTTCTCATATATTTAACATCTTCTATTACAGCTTTCTTGTTCTCGTCTTGATTCATATGTTCTTCGAATCGATTTATAAATTTTAGAATCAAGTTCGAGCATTTTTTATCACAGATCATTAAGATCGTAAAAATAATAAAACTAATTGGTTTAAGTTTGAAACATAAAAAACCTTCGGAATATTAAGAAAATCCTTTTAATATCAATAACTTTATATACAAGTTAGTTAGTTAAGCCGAAGATGCAACAGAAAGCTAATTTAATTAAATATTTCATAATACTAATCTTATTTTAGATTTGATGATGATTAAAAAATATAGAAAAATATATTTTTGAATTAATATTAAAAGAATTTACACATCGATATTTGATTTCAAGCATTTAATTTAATTTTAAAAATAAAATTATTTTAGTGGTATTTTTTAAGATAAATAATAATAATAATAATAATAATAGATTGTTTTTAATTAATGGTGAGGAGTGTTATGAAGCATAAATTGATGTTGCTCATTAATATGAAATCACTTAAATTGCACTTTTCTCTTAGTCAATGATCAATTAATTGATGATGACCAGCTGAGTAGCCATTAAGATATTATATATATATATATATATATATATATATATATATATATATATATATATATATATATATATATAAGGAGTGAGTGTCCACGCACGCATAAATATGGAAAAGAGTATAATGTGTCAGAATATGGATTT